>UCOL01000470.1:0-64894 GCA_900474335.1 Ormyrus nitidulus
CCGCCTGTATATCGGCTTTGCCGCGCCGCGAGCAGCCCTCGACAAACCGAAATTCCGCGGCGAAGATTACGCGCATCAGCAGCGGATAATGCAGCCCGCGGAAATTACGCCGGCGGCGCAAATTTATATCTCCCCCCCAGGGCCGCTCGACGAAGAAATATGCCCGAATCCGCGCGGCAGTTTACTTTATCATCGCGGGGTCATCGTTTTGTCGTCGCGCGCCGCTCGCGGGGCGACAAGGGGCTGCGCGTCGCTTTTGTTTTGCTTCTTCATCCGAAACGCGAGGAGCTCCTTGCTCGCTTTATTTTCGAGCTTCGCTACATTCAGACGCGGGACGTTGAATGGCGCCTCGGCAATTCAGGAGCGAGGCGGCAGCGCCTCGCTAGTCGATAAATTCAGCCCTTTTTTCATTAACGACGGTCATAATTATTTTTCGTAAGCTTTTTTTTCGGAGAAAGCGCGTATTTTTAATTCGATGGCGACGGCGGTGGCGCTTCTTCGACTGCTTCTTCGCAGCGTTTCATTATCTCGGTCGACCGGCGACATGCGAACGACGCCTGAATGCAGCGCGCGAGAGGTGCAAAGGCAGAGGAAGAAAAAAAGGGGAGACACACGCCTGCCTCCGCTTCCATTTGTCGCCGTCTCTCTCTCTGTCCCTCGGCTTTTTTTGCAGCAGCTCTCTCGCGGAACTGGACCCGCCTCGTTCCCGACTCGCATTTCGCGCTTGCCAGAGCCCGAGTCTTTTCTACCCCTCTCTGTTGTTGCTCTCTCTCTCTTTCTCTCGATGTTTTCGAGGAAATAAAGAAAATAAGAGCACGCGCCCCATTTTACGATTTTTCCTCCATTATACAAACTCTTCCCTCCCCCCTCACCCCCCTCCACCCGGAGACGGCCGCGCACTAAATTCGCTTTATTGGCATAGTTTTATGGCCTGGAAATTACGAATTTTGACAATTGATACAGTCGCCGGCAAAAAGGTAGCCTCTCCGAGCCATAAAATCTTCATCGGCCCGTTCATCAATGATTCATTCCCGCGTCCTCTCGAACTTTTTTCGAGAGCGCGTCGCCGAACTTTCATCAATTACCCCCGCGAGGAAGACACGATTTTATACTTTATTACGCCGCGTCGCAGGACGGCCGGCTGTCAAGCTGTCGGGCCGTCCGTCCCGCTCTTTTCCCACACCCCCGAGATTTATCTGATTTTTATATGATGTGACGCGCGAAAGTATACGGCGCCGACTGCATCGCGCGCGAATCCCCCGTATAAATAAATAATTGTCAATGCCCCGCGGGGGTGGAATGAAAAATTGCAGCCGGCCAATGAAATTACCTCAATAACCGATCTCGCTAAAAATGACGGCCTTATATTCCGGAGCGTCGGCCCGGGCATTAATTCGAATTTATAATTTTTGATTGTGCAACCGTCTCGTTATTTATTTGAAAGAGCCGCCCGCCGAGTGCCGTTATAAATGAAACATCGCTTTTGATAAAAATATATATTTCTTTGACGCGCGGCTCGTTAGAGCGTAAGCCCCGATCGCGTCGCATCAAAGTTGAACAAAACGGCTCTCGCGATCGCGCTTCGCAACTGTGGTGCATGCAGGCGAAAAATTCAATAAATCCTCCTGCCCCACCCCTCCGTCGCATTTCTAATTACTCGTCAGAGGAGAGGCGCGATAACAAGTTTTTCTCGGGGCTATCTCGCTCGTGTAACGCTCAAGATGAAGAACCGCGAGCAGCCGGAAATCCCCATGAATAATGCATCGGCTGCGCAGCCGCATTAACATATCCATATTCAGCGCGGCGGTTCTACGCTTCGGGCCCCGCCGCGCGCTCTTCCTCTCTCCCTCTCTCCCCGCTCGATAAGCGGCGAAAAACGGCGAAAATTAGTGCTCGCGCCCGATTCGGAGATGCGGCCGCGCGAGAAAGTTTGTCGCCGGAGAAGGGGTGAATTAGCTCTAGCAGCCGGTGCATGCATGCCTAATCGGAGCGGTCGTCGGATTGGCAGCCCCTGCGAATGGGAATCGGGTTGCATTTATTTAGGACGGCGGAGCTAATGTACAATTAGCGAGATCTTGACAGCCGCGGGGGAGGGGGACTGCTACGCTTAAGAGCAGGCAGGCAAGACAGGCAGGCGGGCGTTACGCGCGTATTCCGGGCTCGTTCGAGTCGACGACGGGCTCTCTCTCCCTATAGCTCTCTTTCACGTCCGGGCAAATAAAGTGTCATGCCTCCCCCGTCCTTCCATATTTGCACAATAGAGCAGCTAGTCGTCGGCCTCTCTCTCTCTGCTCCGCGGCTTTGAGCTTTCCTCTTTCGCTCGGTCTCTTTCACACCATGGCGGCGGCCTTTCATAGAAATCCGGCGCGTGAATAGAGAGAGAGCTGCAGGAGAGTGCCGCCTGTATATGCGCCGCCGCCGCTGCCGGCGTCGTCGTCGTTATGCGCGCGGACGAGGGCTTTTTCGGGCACGCGCGCGCGCCTTCGAACCGATGAGACGTGTCGTCGCGGTCCCCTGTACTCTCGACACTCTCGCCTGATTTGAATATAAGGAGGAGACGCCGAGGGCTTTTGTTGTTAATTTCGCCGGGCCGTGTTTTTTTTTCTCCCCCGCCTCCTCGCTCTCTCTCTCTCACCCCCCGGCTCTGCTTCTTTTTTATATAACGCCGAGGACGACGAGGCACGTCGGGGCAAAGTCGGCTCGGCCCCGGGCTTAATGAAGCCTTTGTCTCTCGCGGTTTCATATTATACCCTCTCCTTTCCTCTTTTGTCTTATTTTTGCCTTTGCCGCTCGTCGCCCGACTAGACGCCCCTAGACGGCTCCGCGCGCAACGCAGCAAACAATTAGAGAATTTCGAGGAGAGGAGCGTCGATACGCCAAGCTCTCCTCCCTCCTCTCCTCCAGCTGCGCGGCCATAAATTAGCAGTGAGTAAGCTCTCTCTCTCTGCCTCTCCTATCTCGACGGAAAAAGGGCAAAGTTCGCCGAAAGACATGGCTGCAGTTAAGCTAATCTATCGGCGAGCGTAATAACGCGATAAACTCGCGGGGCCAAAGTTCGATCTCGTTGTTTGCCGGCGGAGAGCAGCAGCAGCGGCGGCAGTAGCAGCTCTCGCTGACAGAGTCGCGAGAGCAAAGCGCGTACGCGAAAACAAGAGCGCGACGGAAGAGCTGAGCTACGGTATTTAGACTCTCTCTCTCTGTGCTTTTAAGAACATGCCAAGATTAGATAAAGCCCCGGCTCAGGTCTGCCGAGAGACATACGTGGCCCAGTTTGGAACTTTCCGCCGCGGGCGGGGAGAGCCTCCACTCTCTCTCGAATGGGACGGATGTACGCGAGTCGTGTGTAAACAAAAATTTTCCCAATTTGATCGCGGGGCGCGATTGAAATGTTAATTAACGCTGCCGGCGCTTTGCGGGCTTTTTCCGCCAAATTAAATGTCTATCTGCGGGGCTGTGGCCCTTTCTTTCTTATCGCGGCGGATACGTCGTAAGTCATCATTATTTCCCGTGCAAGATTAGCAAAAAGCGCGCGCGGCCGGGGGTAGGGGAAAAAAAATTAAATGAAATACGAAACGAAACCGGGGGAGGGAAGAAGTCGCGAGCCGCGCGGGAGGGGAGCGAAGGAACAAGAAGCCGGGGCCCGGGAAAAAGCCAAAAAGTAACAATGATGAGAGTAAGGATAAAGAGGAATAAATGTGCGCGCGGAAAAGAACGAGCGCGGAGGAGAATAATGAAGAAAGCGCTGGGGGCCGTCCTACCTCCCCGATGTCGCCGTACAGCGGTGCTCCCTCTCTCTCTCCCTCTTTCTGCCCGAGAGCGTATAGCAAAGCGCAAAAAAGGAAATGAAATGCATAGGAAAAAGTGAATGCGGGCGCGGATTAAGCCGTAGTTGATGAAAGGCTGAGGCAGAACTCGAGAAGGAGGAACGCGAGCGAGGAGAGCCGAGGAAAAGAAAGGATTCGCCGGAGAGAGAGGGGAGGAGAGCACCGGCGAAACGAAGCTGTTTGTTCCTTATTTTATTTAAAGCAAGACTCGTTCCGGAAGTGGAAAACTCGTTTCGCGCCAACGAGCTCCCCAGATCATCTGGCTTTCTCTTTATCCGGTTTTCGCGCTTTTTGCCGCGAACTCTTCCTCATTCCGGACGGCGATGCCGTGTGCGCCGAAAGCTCTATGGGGGAGGGGGAGGACACCGAATACCACCGCCGCTGCCGCCGAGCTTTTTTCCGGCTCCGTAATTTCGAACAATGCCCCCCCGAAGACGCGCGCCGAATAAATTGCGTCTTAATTGTTGCCGAGACAGCTCCTCGAGGACGAGTTATTATTTCCGGCGCGACGCTCGAGTTCACGCCTAATTCAATCTTGCGTGCACAATTCGCCTAATTGAAATCAGGTGCGCATTTTGCGCCCCCCGAAACTTTAATCCCGCTCGCGCTACTCTGAATGGAGCGATTAAGTACTGCGCGAAAAATTCACTCGCGCGCGGGCTTTTTCTACCCCGAATTAACGCGCCGGGAAAAATGTTCGAGTGCCGGCCGTATTTGCATAATAAAGCTCAAAGTACAAGTGAATTATATAAGCGCAACATCATGAAAAATGCTTCAATTCCGCGCGCGGCCGCAAAGTTTCGCGGACGACGAGGCGGCGGCCGCGCGGCTGGGCTCTATAAATTAAAGCTATTTTTTTTTTTTTTGGAAAAGCGCCGCGCTAAAAACGACAAATGGTTATGCAAAAATATTCGTCGAAAAATTTTGCATGCCCGCGCGTGGATGACGTTATCCGGGAAGGCGGAGAGCGAGAGGCTTATACCATTGTCAAAAAAAGCAGGCACGCTCTTCGTATATATATATATATACACACTGCAAAAAGCGCTCATCATTTTCCTAAAGCAACGAGCTTAAACGCGTCGGAGTGGACGAAAAAAAAAGACAGGCGTGCACACACAGTCATCGCTTCCCCGAGCGGACGATTAAAACGGCAAATTTTCCGGGGCGAAAGTTTCGCAATAAAAAAAAAAAGAGGGCCCCGCGCGCAAAAATCCAAATCCAGGCGAAACTCCCGAGCTTACGGGGAGCGGAAGGCGGTATAAGGAGTGAGAGAGGGGATTTCCGAACGGATGGGGGCAAGTGAAAAATTATGTAGAAGAGGCCCGAGGGAGCAGCGAGCCCCCGACTCATTTCGCCGGCAGCCACCGCGGCCTGATTTAGCATATACGGCTCGTTCGCTCGCGCAAATCTACCGGAGTCGCTCGCGCGCCAGTTCTCGAGCGCTCGAGAACGAGAGACGCCTAATCCAGAATTTGGTGCACTCGTGTTTTTACGACGGCTTGACGAATAGCCAAACTAGAAGCGACGCAGGGACGACGACGAGGAGTGTACGGCGCCGTCGGAAAGAGACGAATAGCGAAGCGAGAGAGAGGGAGAGAGAGAGAGAGGGAGGGAGAGCTTGTGGCTTGACCCATTTTCGCCCCCCAGGATCTTCCATCTCTTTGTTTCTCTTGCTCTCAATCTCGGGGCGCTTTTTTGCCCCGCGGAAAAAATTAGCCGACTCGGACTTTCTCGCTTTCGGCTCGCAGCTCGAGCGCCGTCTGGCCTCTCCCCTAATTCCTTTCCCCGAGCCTCGTTTCGCGCGTTCGCTCGCTTCAATTTCAATAATTCACCCCAGACGCAGCTGGCATTTTCATTCATGAGACTACTCCGTTATATGTCATTTTTTTTATTACACCTCCTGTTTATACGTCCTCTCTCTCTCTTTCCGGTATTTTCTCAAGTGTTCGCAGCTGGCATTATTGTACCTGCGCCCCGAAATGACATTAGCCTTTCGTCGCTTCGGCTATATAGCCAGCGCCGCGTGACAGAGACAGAAGACGAACGCGGAGAGAGAGGAAAAAAGTTTTCCAATTCCCGAAGCTCCGTTTTTCTGTCTTTTTCCTGGCTCTCTCCGGGCTTCTTTTCTCCGTGTGCGGCGCGGACGTACTTCTGCCCGGTGTGTACGTGGGAGTCGAGAGCGAGCAAGCTCGACCTCCACCAGTCACGAGTCACGGGGCAGGAGAAAAGGAACCTAAAGCACGACCTTTATTACGCGAGAAAGTCGTCGATGGACTTACGAGCGAAATTACTGATGACGAGGAAATCCCGATAAAATCTGACACTTGTCAGAAGCCTTTTCCAAATGAGCCTCCTCTCGCGAGCTTTTCATTCGCCCGAGAAAACACTACCTGGGGCTTTTAGCGTTTTTTTGCTTTCTTTCTCTTTTTTTTTCGTTTAGACTGATTTCTTCGTGCGGCAAGCCGCCGCCTCCGGTAATTTCGCCCACATTTAGCTGAATAATTTTTTCATTATGTCGGACAATGTACCGTGAACGTTTCGCGTCCCACCTTAAACGCGAATTCGTCTGGCGTATTTACGTAAAATAACCGACATTTTTGCGGTTAATATAGCAAATTTTTTCAGCTCTTTATATGTAGTGCGCATTTCAAATATTTCTACTTGCGTTTTCGGTAAATATGCCAGGCAGCTCATGAATAATACGCTACGCCCCGTCATTTTTAATTTTTTGGCGTTACTTTACTTTTAGTTATGAACAAAAACACTCTCGCAACTGCAAAGCTTTTGTATTTGTTTGATTACAAACCGCTATATTCATTTTGTTCCCAGAATATTAAAGCAGAATCCTAAATTTACATATATAGCAGTGCACTATTAATTTGTACATTCAAGAGGATTATTAAATTATTAAATTTTAACGAACATGAATTATTTACACAAACATATTATTACGCGAAGAATCCAACGAATATTGGCCCGGAGTGCAGTAAAATTCATCCGAAAATTTGCGAGACGAGCCGAGTGTCCCGCTCCGGGCTTGTCGAAAAGATTCAGGCCGCTTTGATCTCCCTCCCGCTCGACCGGGAATCTTTTCCGCGAGCGATATCTGCCGGCGCCCAAAAAGCCGGCACATCCTCGGGATAATTCGGGCGTCGCGCGGCCCCGCGCCGCTCGGCCGTAAATAGGGAAGGAATGCCGCGTACACAGGGCCGGCTATCTCCGCAGAGCCACGTACTCGCGCACGCAGGCCTGGAGGGCGATGTTTGGGATTATCGCAGCTAGCTCGGGGCGGCCAAGACGGGCGGGGAGGAGGGGGATGGCGGCGGCGGCGGCGGCAGGCTACACGCACACATGCACGTATACGGAGGGAGGGAAACGGGGTCGGAGTGTAGGAGGAGAGAGAGAGCGCCGATCGATGTATCGAGGGTGGGAGCGTCGACGCTGCCGGCGGCGCGCGACATGCCCGAAAGGAGGAGAGCGAGGGAGAGAGAGGCGCAAGAAGGGAAAAGTTAGGTCGGGCGGCGGCAACGGCGCCGCGACGTCCGGCGTCGCGATGTCCCGGTATAATGCCGGCAGCGGATTCCGAAAGCTCTCCGCGCGAGAGATTATCCCTGCAGCGCACGCCGACCGGGAATTAGCAGCCCTCCGGGAGCTCGCGCGAATCTTCGCGCGTCCCTTCCGTGCGCTCGCTCTTCCCCATCTTCGCTCTCGGGCACTAGCCGCTGCCGCCACGAGCGCGTGACTGCTCGCGGGCTTGCCAATTACTTCGGGCCTGCTGGGCAAGGGAGCCGACCTGTTTTATGGCTACTCTATGGCCGGCCGCATGAAAGACCGGCTCGCTAATTCAAATGCTAAGAGCCGAGCATTGTTCTCCGCGGCCGAGTGTATATACAAACGCTCGACGATTTGCACCTCGAAATCGATGATTATTCAGTACGCGATCGTCTCCAGATAGCGAGTTGTTATCCAGGCCTGGAAATTTTTCATCGGCAATCTCTGATGTCTTCTTTTTTTGTGCAATAATGGCAAAGCGAAAGAATTCCGGCAGTATTTCGGGAGTATCGGAGAACCAAAAGAATGTCAAGCCCGGTTAAAAATTCAATAAAGCAATAAAATATTGATCAGCGGCAGGTGCAACGCTCTTCCTCGAATAAAATAAGCGCGAAATTGACCTCGGCGCATTAATGATACACTCGGGAAAAGCACACGCGCGGATATCTAAAATTCGATCGCGACCCGGTGTACAGAAATACGTCATCGGTATATCCGAATAACCGAGAGGCGGCCGTGCAGCTGGCCTAGATTTAGCAACAAATTGACGACTCGGGTGGACTCACTCTCTCTCGCTCGTACTTGCGGTCCGCTTTATTTTTTCAGGAGCGCGGTAAAAATGCAAATCGCCCGACAAATATTGCGCGCGGACTGCGTCTAATCGATGGCTCTCCCGCGGCGACTTCGCGCTACGCAGTGAGAGAGAGAGAGAGAGAGAGAGAACGAAAGAGAATATATCCCTCTTGGCTCTCGCGAAGCGAGAGGGAAGAGAAACTTTTTATTAATGTCCGCTGAAAATGGCGGAAGTTCATTACCATTATGAAGTAAACAGCAATGAATAATAATGAATGGTCTTCCCCCGTTAAAAGCCGGGGGAGCATTTTCGCGCGCGAGGATCTTGCCTTTTCTTAATTGCCACTTTTTCAGGACTGCACTGCTTGCAGTCGATATATACACAAAAGCCTCCCCGAGCGTTTTATTATATAGGTATATATACGAGGCGAGAAATCCGGTAAGTGCGATTTAATGTTCGATATATATATATAATCGCGCCGAGGGTTTCTTTAAGCCTCCCGAGTCATAATAACTCGCAGATTTACGACTGATAAGTTATAATGCATTTAGCTCGGATTGAAAAAGTTGCCGCGGCCGCGCGAGCTTTATTAAGCTGCCGACGACTTTTGAATCTTACGCTCCCGGTGGAATACTGACCGACACTGCCATCTGTCGGCGCTTTCATTAATTAATCTCTTGCCAGGGACCGGGGAGGAGATGATTCAATATTGGAGCATTAGAAAGTAGTTTAGGAAGTTTCGGTGTATCTTATCCTAATGTCATTTCTGGCTTTTATGGGAAATCTTTGCGCAAGCATTGTAAATTCTATTTTCGTTTCGTTAAACTTTTTAGTTTAGTTTCGGGCTGACGAGTCCAATTGAATATGTACACACTGAATTCGTAATGCGCTTTACCATCGTCTTCTCGTCCGGTTCAATTTGCTCGCAATTCTTCACTCGTAAAGCTTAATTTTCCAATTGATGTAAAAACTTTTAGAGTATATTGACGGTTCTCCTCTGTAGCACATATTACTCGTAAGAATCATTCAAACGGCGGATAAAAAGTTATTATTTATAACTATGGACTATAGTTTTCGCATCGGCAAGCGAGTTCTTCTTGTAATCTTGATCGAAATCACCGATATCATCCTCGTTCGATAGGCTCTTTTTACAGCAGATATACAGAAAATGTTCCCCGCCCGAATTTTGATACGCCGTTTTTCCAAGGCGCATTTAATTTACATTCGACCGTTTTTACTTTTGCGGTAACGCCGTAAAAACAGAGCGCGGAATGTTTTATACTTTTAGCGCCGTATCTTTTTACGCGCTCCGTCAATGTATCAGTTTACTTCTTTGCGGCCTTTAAACGATATTCAGTATTTGTCGATAAAGTTTCGAATCCGTTTGCAAAAAGCGTTCGATGGGAGAGGGAGTACGTAGGATATGAGCGCTGAGTTATGACGCTGATTTACGAAGAAGCTCGCGATTTGCAACTCGCGGCAGAAGGGGACACAAAACCGCCGCCGCCGCCGCCGCCGCCGCGGGGGAAAAGCTAATGCCGTAAAGTTAATTCGAAAAACACGGCCAGTCATTGCGCCAGCGGAGGCGAATGCTGATTTTATGGACAATGAAGTTTAGTATCGGTGCACCTATACAGAGGAGTCATCCCCCGCGAGTTGAAGGGGGGGAGGGTCGCTCTCCCGCGAGAGCGTGCAACGTAGGGCACAAAGTGTGCCGTGCGCGAACGCAAAAACAAGCCCGCTCGCTCGCGGATCCGCTCAGACTCATACACGGCGTTTACGTCTTTTTACGAGCCCCATAAATTTTCCGACATGCGTGCGGCGCGTGTGTTTAGAGACCGTGAAATTCCTCTCTCTCTCTCGGCGTCGTCGCAGATGGCGTCACTCGTCGCGGCTCCCCGGCCGGAGATTTTTGCCCTGGTCCGCCTGTCCTACTGTCCATGGGCTACTGCCGCGAGCTGCTTATAAACGAGAGAGAGCTTCTTTCGCCTGGCTGGAGGTTAGGGAGAGGAGCTTTCAAGCACGCGCGCTATACCGGGAGACGAGCGAGGGCTTATAGTATATAGGCGTGCGCGCGTGCGCGAGAGACGATCTTATACTCGCTCCGCGCGTTACGTAAGAGCACGTGACGTTCACGATTCGGTGCAGGAACGACTTGCCAGGAGAGCCCCAGCCCCTCTCTGGGGTTTCATTGTTATTCGGCTTTCTGGAGGGCTCGCGGTGCTCGATTGATAATATGTACGCGCGATTCATCGCGCCTGCGATTTGCATGCGATGAACACCCAATAATTGCAGTTCACGCAACAAGTGAGCCGCGCTTAAGCCTCTGCGAAAATCGCGACTGGGTATCGCGATGCGATTGATATATTCTTCGGGCCTGATGAGATATCGTATTGCGCACGATTAATTCGTTATATAAAAATATCAAATGTATACTATATACAATCGATTCTAGCGATCTTCGTTCCCGCGGCATTAACTGATAAACGTCCTGCTCGATATCTAGTCAATAAGTGTCCGATCGGAATTACGAAATATGAAATCTTCGTAATCATTCGACTGTACACAATGTAATTAAAATTGAGCTAAAGAAATGTAATAAATAGTATACACAATCGCGCTCGACTGTTATGCGCGGTTGAGCCGCAAGAACTGCAAAAAAAAAAACAGAAGGAATCATAAACAGTGTAAAAAGCCAACGGCGGGAGCAGCGAAATTTTTTATTCCGCTGCACTAATCCGACGTAATCAAGATCGGAACTCGGCTCGAAGCTAATACATAATCCGTAATTACACTGTAAATATTCATGCCGGACTTAAATTTAATTTTGGCGATAAAGAGCTCGGAGAGAAACGAGTGCAACGCACGACCGCTTCACTACGCCGTCGAGTGCTGCGTGCAATAAAAAGTAACAACCCCCGTATTTCATAGAATTATAACGCGGCGTAAAAACGGGGGGGAAAAAAAAATATTTTCAGACCTCCAAAACTGCTCGTTTCGAAAAGTTTTATTGATTCCGCTTTATTGTTTGCTCCCGCGTCAGCTTTTTTTAATGACTTTATTACGAGACGTTACGCGCGCGTTTCGTTCGCGAATGATTAGTTCGCAAATCAGCTAAGGAATTTCGTTTATTTTAGCAGGATGATTCATGCGACGGGCGTTAATTTCGCAAGCCGCGGAAATCGTTTAGATAAGAAGTTAATTTATTCGCGAAGCTCGCGCAAAAGTAAATTGATTTATTTTTAGGAGAGCACGCCGTTTAATCAAGAAAGTTTGGTCAAATGTTTAACGCGGGGAACGAATCAACAAAGGTCGTGGCTAATTTTGAAAATTCCCAGGCACATATATACTTGGACGGCGGATAGGTTTGCTTAGTACTTGTTTCCGTTTGACTACCAGAACCGCGCAGCAGCTCCTTTACGGCAAGAAAATTAATAGCTAATTCCGAGAGGAAAACCCATGCCGCACGCATATCCCGCGAGCTTGTAAAGAGCGCGGCGCGGGCGACGCCAAAGTTTATTTGAAAATCGAGCGGCGCGCGCGTCTCCTCGTGCCCCCTCCAACCGCTCGTGGCTCCTCGCCACGAGGCTACGCTCCTGAGTCTCGCAGCTGGTGCCCCGAGAGTGCGACGAGGACGGAGCGCTCTCTCCTCTTCAGCTGTGGCGGCGACGAGAGGGGGCGCCTCGAAAATCGAGAGCAGCACAGCAGAAGACGGCCGCCATATTACCGCGCGGCCTTGCCGTGTGTCCCGTGATATAGAAGACTTCGCGCAATTCGTGCCTGCGTTATCCTCTCTCGAACAGATAGTCTGGAATTGAGCAGAAAGCCAGCGAGCGAGAAGAAGCGGCTTGGACGATAAGATAAGCCTTTGGACGACGACGACGGTGGCGGCGGCTTTGGCGCGTGACCGTACTACCACTGGTCTGTGCAGCCTGCTGCTCGGTTCCCTCTCTCTCTCTCTCTCTCTCTCGGCTCTAGAGATATTGTGTCTACTCGGGGCTACGTCACCGACTGGCGTGCTCTGGCATTGTTGTGTAGGAGCGACAAAGTCTCCGAGTGACTTGACAGTCGGGCCCGCTCGTTTAGCGAAGCAGCTGAGAGCAGCTGGAGAGAGTGAGACGTAGTCCGTAGAGCGACGCGCAGCAAAGCAGCAGCAGCAGCAGCAGCACCGAGAGAGGGCTTTGAGGTTAGAAAGGGGCAGGTCCATTCTCCGTCCCGTCCGTTCCGACGACTGTGTGCGCATCCTATCCGCGCGCCTCTCGCGACGACCTCGAGGCGAGGAGCCCGTGTGACGGAGGTTAGCACGACGTGCGCGGAGCTGGAGGAGACGAGCAGCAGCACCGACAGCAAGCAGAGATGGAGAGCCAGACTGCCTTCGTGATGCTCGGCCTGCTATATTTAGCCTGCACCCTCGTCGAGGTGCACTCAGGTGAGTTTTCCGCGCTCTGCGTACGAGGCCCACTTCCTGCCCCAACGGAGGCAGGGTCCCTCCCCATTGTCAGCGCGAGTTATGTAAACCAAGGCGAGAGAGAGATTTTTTTCTAGCTTCACGGAAACTCGAGCATTCTGCGCTGGTCTCGTCGATTCAATCGATCCTCCGCTCTTTCCTCCAGATCGTGCGGGCAGCAAGTGTTTTTTTTCCTCTCTGCCCGCTTATCGGCGATAATCGATACGCAGGTTTTCCTGCTCGACTCGTTGTGGAATCGTTCCCTCGCCAGAGGCAAGTAGTGGCGAGAGTAAAATCAGGTTCCGAGAAAATCAATCTTGGCGGGTCTGGTCGGTATAATACCCTAACGGACGACGCGCGTCCTTGACAGAGAAGTGTATTTAGGGAACAAAACGAAGGGAGGCGCGAGTGTGCGCCGCTGTAGTGGTGCGGCCGATCGTGTTTGCGAATAAAATTTCAATGATTCCGAGTGTAAGAGAGAGCCTCCGCGAGGAGCGCTCCGAGAAAGAGCGTGCGAGAGAGAGAGAGAGCCAGCATGCACACCCGACGCATGCGTTGACTCGCGCGAGAGCTGGCCAACTTACACTCGTCGTCGGCGATCAGCGTTTCTTTTTACCAACGAACGCAGACTCTTTATTCTCTCGTTGCAAACTTTCTCTCTCTCTCTCTCTCTCTCGGCTTCTCGCGTTCCTCGAGTTCTTCTTTCCGGGCTTGGAATCGTTTCTGCTCTCCTCGCGAAAAAGAAGTGTTCCTCGCTAATTTTAGACGCTCCGCGTGGAGTCTTTTGCTTCTTGAAATTACTATACTTTCCACTAGGCTGCCGCGCGCGAGGTTTATTTAGTTTCAGGAAGGCATATCGCGCGAGCCTTGGAAAATTTTCTGCATTCTCGATTGATGCGCGGACGCGCCCCGCCTCGCTTTTAATAATGAAAATTCTCGCCTCTGGCGAGATGCGTCTGGCTTTATTTTAAAGGAACTTGAATTCGTTCGTTCAAGGTTTCTCTCGGAGAGGCTCTAACCAGTGGCACTTGAACTTTCTTCGTTCGAGCGGAGCTTGAGAGAATTAAATATAGAACGAGCAGATCAAACATTTTGTGATGGATTTATCTGCCATTGTTTACACGTCAAATATATCCGCACTCCACTAAAGGATTTTACGCACGTCTTTTGTTTGACGACTTTATCTTATATTTTTCTCGAAACTCGACGGAAAAACAGTATAGTTGGGAATGTTCCTTTCCTCAAATGAAATAGGCCAATAACATTTTTACCATCCATTACTTTTCCCCGCCGCTTGCTCCAAGATGGAAATTCCGCGGAGAATAATATACAGCCGTAAATAATCTAATAAATGGTCCGGGCGAGCGAATAATCGTACGGCTTTCATCGCCGACTGCCTCGCTCTCGACTCTCCGCAAATTGATTCCTCGCCGCGTCTGGGCGAATATTGCGGGCACGAGAGAGCAGAGAGAATTCGTAAAAATTCGTCTCGTCGTTCGCGCTCTCGGCCAAATCATCTTGCATATACGTATATCCGAGCGTCGAGCAAAAACACGTCTCGATCGATTTTCCAGTCTCTTTTGCGCGCGAGACTCGTCTGAGCCGACGATGCGTCATCGACTGTCCCGAAAGCAGAGTGGGATTCGAAAAGCCTTCGAGGCGGCCGAGAAAAATAGGCTGGCTCGCCTTCTGACGTCATCGCACAGCCTCCTTTCCTGCCTGCGATCTATGAGTCGTTTGGTTTTTTCTTTTTTTCCTTCGCTTCCCCTCCGTTCGCGCGCCGAGTTTGTTAATTTGCAAATTGTGTTTATCCGCGCGCGCGAAAGCACCGTTCGATTAACCTTGTTCGCGCGCGTAGGAATTTTCCGGAATTTCTGGGCTCTTTCGTTAATTAGAAGCGGTTTCGTCGGAACTATCGCGGAGAGTTTTAACGTACAATCCGAGATGCAGAGCCGAGATTGAAAAACAAACGTTCTCGCCGCGATTAAAGTAATGAAATATATCTTATCAAGAGCGCGATTGCCGAGATTCTCGAAGGAATTTGCTCTTTGATAGACTGAAAAAGGAATGTCGGAATCGTCGGGTGTGTCATTAATCAGATATACGCCCGAATTCAGCTGAAATACCCCGGTCTCGTCATTTACACTGACGAGCTGCTGAGAATTAATGAATATTCAAAAGATCAATATTTTGCTGAAACGTGATTAATGCCAGTCGCGGGAATAATATTTGTACGCGAGGAGCCACCGAAACAATCGTCCAAAAAACGGGAATACATATCCGACTGTATCTCGGACAATGAGTTTATTCAATTAGATAATAATTTCGAGGCTCCGCGCGATTTTATCTTTGTTGTTTGTTCCGATTTTATCAGCCCCGGTGTATATCGGCGAGTCAATTATTCTCAGGCACGTACGCGGATCACCGCGAAGAGCTCTCGCTCCCTTTTTCAACGAAAGAATCAAAGTTCGGGGCGGCGGCGGCGGCTTCTCTATATATTATCGAAATGCAGCCGCAGAGAGATAAATACGGCGGTTACAGTCATCACGCCGAGACTGGCTTTCTCTCCCCGTTGTTCCTCTGCGTCATTGTTTCGTGCGTCATCGACGTCAGAGAAACGGTCAGTCGCTGGCCGCCTATGTGTTTGCAGTCAGTTTTATTTCGGAGCGAAACGGACCGGGCCATTGCCACTGTGACACGCCAGCGGGGGGGCGGTCAGGCAGCCGGGCTTGGCTTCCTTGTTTATATACGCCGATGCATTAATTGACGCTTAACATCGCTTCGATTGGATTCTTTCTCGGGGGGAGGGGGGGATTTTCATTTCGTGCTGGGTTTTATTCGCGAGCGCAGCGGCTTTGTTTGCAACGCGCACTCTAAAATGGAAATTAATTAAATGTAATTAATTAAATTTCGGCCGCGCGGCGGAATCAAAATTCAATTAACTTCATATCGGAATGTTAATTAGCGTGAGAGCTGTCGAAATTACTCTTTCTTTTTTTTTCTCTCGTTCGGTTAATCGGAGAGATTTTTTACGATTATTCATCCGTCGGTTATACATATCGTGCTATTTTAATTATTCGCAGAAAGAGCGTGCTTTTTTCGCCTAACGACGTCGAATCGAAGCACTTTTAGAAAATTTAAAGGCTCCACACTTAGGCCGAGGGTAACTCGCGGCCGCGATTCTTTAATGAAAATACACAGAATCACCGTTTTTTCTTCCACCGCGAATCAACGAGTCGGCTAAAAATATATCTCCCCCGAGCGCTTTTACGATGGCTCGAGGCTTTCTCGATTCTTCAAAAGAAACGCGGCGGCGAACTTAAAATCAAGTCGCGGCGCTAATTTCACGCGAATCGACGATTACTTTCGAATCGGCAGCTAAAATTAGCCCGGCAATCGTTTGCCAAGCGATTAGGGGGGTAGAGTAAAAGTCGCCGCTTGGCTTCGAAAAAGCAGGTGTCTCTCATATGCAGGCGGCCGACGACGGAAGGCGTCAATTCGATCGGTCGAAGGCGCGGCCGACGTCGACGACGACGGCTCGGCCTTATTGACTTTTCTTTCGCCGGGAGCAGCGTGTTTCACGCGAGTTCATTCGCTCGGTGCTCACTCTCTATCTGGTTTTGCTAAATTTCCGCTGCCTCTGTGTTTCTTGCTGGATTTATACTTCCCTCCCCCGACGGGGATGTGTTTTTTTTTGCCTCTTTGATACATGAACTTTTTATTGATTATTGACTTTTCCCTCTGACAAAGCTTACAGGGGAGTGAGTGATGATCGTTGGCCATTGTACACTTCTTTCCCCGGGCATCGTATTAGGATTCAGAAAAAAAAGAGCGGCGAGAGCTCGAATTTACTAAATTGTACTCCGCCGCAATTTCCAATGATAAACGAGTGCTAAAGGGAAGTGCCATTCAATACTGAAATGGCTTTCTGCTTGGGCATTCAAAGGCGTTCCTTGTGAAGGAGATTTTGCGGTATTTAATGGAATGAATGTGGCGGACGCCTATTCTCTTAAAGTTCCAATATTTTAACCCCCTCTCCCCTTCGGATTCATATAGCAATGGGGAATGACGAGGCGAGCTTTAATTGATTATGCACCTCTCTTGGGAGTATCGATCTGGAAGGAAAAAAACTCGCGCTCTCTTGTCCTTTATAAATCTTTCTGCCCGCGCGGACTGCTGGAACGTAGATCTCTTAAATCTCGCTCTTGGAATGTTATCAAATGTTTCCCTTTTTGCCGCGGTGCGCTATACTGCAGAATGTTTTTCTTTACCCCCGAACATCCTGTTTTCCCCTGTAACTTCGAGGAAAATTATAATCTTGGCGAATTTACCTTTTGCAGCGAATATATTGCTGAAAAAGAAAAAAAAGAGCACCCTTTAATACTCGAAAAGAATTATAAACTTTTCGCGTGCACAGCGCGCGCACACACTGCACCTCGCGGCTCCGACACACTTTAGCTGCACCGAAGGCCGGGAGTGGAATTAAAAATGATGCGATTAAGGCACGGCACGCATAAAAATGAATTAGCAGCTTTGCCCCCGGAGAGCAACGAGCATAATCAACAGTTTAATCGAGCTTGGGCCGAATGCATAAATACCCGTAGATTTAGCGCGGCACGGCGGAAGGCATTAAACGGGTTGGGGGCAGGTTGAAAACCAGATCGAAAGGTCGCTCGCCGTGCCTTAAAACGCGCAGCCATTTAATCCCCCCGCGGCTATCGAGCCGCGCTCACGACCCTCCCTCCCGCAGCAGCCGTCGACGACGACGTGCTCCGGGAACTTTCTCTTCCGTCGTCCACACACATACACACATATATCTATATATATTCTTGTTGTTTCCTCTGTCCTCCGTTGCCTCTGTCTCTCGTTGACTCCGATCTCCCCAAAGTGAAATACACGGGTGTAACGGCGGTGCGGGACGGCGATCCCTGGAACATCACGTGCAGCGATGTGCCGCTCAGCGCCAAGATCATGTGGAAGCGGAACGGGCAGCTGCTGGAGGATCTCGCCAGCGGGATAATGCACGTCGAGCCGCCCAAGGTGCTCGACGGCACGCAGTCCAGCACCCTCGTCGCGACCACCGCCCTGGAGAGACACGAGGGCGAGTACGTGTGCTCCGAGCCGAGCGGCAACGATACCCACCTCGAGCACCACCACCTTACCATCATCTACGGTTCGTCGACAAACAACCCCCAACCCCCAGTGATCCTTTGGCTTGTTATTTTTCTGCAAGAATATAAGCTTTTTCGTTCTTTTGTGTTTTTTTATATGTTGTGTCTCCCCCGTCCGGCTGGAGAATGCGAACGTCTGCCGTTGTCTCCTTCGAAGAATGTGCAGGACTTCGGTTCTCTCGCGGTTGTGGCTTTGTTTTTTTTACGAGAGAGACGAGAGTTCTGCACATTTTCCGGCGAACGAAATTAAAAGCCTCGCCTCGCGGAGACGATGGATGTACAGCAGACGAAAAGCGTAGTCGCATTCGCCTTCTCTGGATACATCGCTTGTTGTGGCTAATTGTGACTGCATTAGTCGAGTTTTCCAGTCGCAGCACCGTTGTACATATATACCAGCTTTGTTTTTACAACGTCTCTCTGTCCGCCCGGAATCGCGGGCTGGAGAGCGGGAGAAAGTCGTAGTTCTTAAAGCGCTGCAGCAGCAACAAATTTACTTAGCACTTCGGCCGCTATTATTTTTCGTGTTTGCATTTTTATCCGACAGAATGGAGGGGGGTTTACTTGCCGCGGTGTTTACTTTATCAAGGAGAATTTCACCCCATCTCCCCCCGCACGGACGTCGAGAGGTAGTCGAGCTGATGGAAGGCCGGGACTTGGGCGAGTGTGCGTGCTTGTACTCGCGGCTATAGTCTCTCTCGGCTCTCTCGACTATCCCTCGCTTCCCGCGTAAGCACTCATTCATTTGCTTAAAATCATCCATTACTCGCTGCAGCGCAGAAGAGGACTTGTTTTGTGTTTTCAGTTTCCCCCCGTTAACATGGATTTAGCGATGCTTTTGACGTTACACTTTCCTCTGCTTTCTATTATGTTTTTTTGGTTCCAGCGCTTTCCTCTGCACTTCGCTGTGTTTCTTTTCCCCGTGTCTCGGCTGGTATTTTTTGCGTCCCTCTTGCTGTGTCTGTGCAATGTACAGTTTTTTTATATATATCACATCTAGAAGTAAGAAAAACACAGGAAAAATTGCGGCGTTTTTTGCCCGCGAAGGTAAGCGCCGGCAAACCGCGGATCTTGTTAAGGTTTTCACTCGTATACTAACAACGAGGAGAGGTAATGTATATCCGAAAAAAATTTACGGCAACAAAACGGAATGAAAAAAAACGAAACCCGACGACGGAGAAGAGAGTGGCTGAGCGGAAAAGCCGCTATTAAGAAAAAATAAATCACGAAAATTGTAGCTCGATAGGGTATAGAGAGCGAGGCGCGTCGTAGCGTGGAGTTTCTCATCTCCCCCGGACAATAATTCTCCCCGAGCGTCCGTACAGCTGTAACGGTGTGTGCTGAGGAGGAGAAGCTCGCGAAAAGGAATTCGGCCAAAGGCCATAACAGAATATAAGGCCGGGATTTTTCCCGGCGAGCGATATATTTTCGCAATTGCCTCTCCGTATAGCTATAGGTCGCTCTTCCCAATGGAGAGAAAATGAAGGTACAGGTAGGCTTTTCGGCGCGAGTACGCGAGTGGAATATAACTGGTCGGCGCGGCCTGGCTGGGCGCGATTACGAACGGAGGCATGGAAAATAGGGTGGAAAAGAGCGAGAATTCGATGGTGGTCTCGGCGCCTCCTCCTCCTCCACCTCCTCCTTCTTCTCCCTCCCAGGCCGGCGGCGCTTCCTCGGCCTCTTATCCGCGTTCTCATATTTCTCGGGAGAATACGCGGATTAGCGAGATTTATAGGCGAATTCGAAGCTCGCGACCCGGTTAGTCCGCGGCGCGGGAGGAAAAGGCCCAAATAGTGGTGCAGTGCGCGAGCGGCAAAACTTGAATATCCCTTTGCGAGTCAAATTCGCGCGAGAGAGCGAACACGTTTTTTCGCTTTGCCCGAAAAGCCGCGAGCCGACGTGCCCCGAATTCTCGCGCTCCCGTAATCTCTCCGTCTCTCTCTCTCTCTCGTTCTCTCTTCAAGACGTTATAGCACCCGGCTCCTGACGTACGTGTAAAGATTTTTGCCCGGAATCCCAGCGCCACTTATCTTGCCGCGGCAGACTTTACCTTCCGCGAATCATAAATATCGGACGTCGAGAGACGCGACGATTTGATCCCCCGGTAAAGAGTTGCCTCTCTCGCGGCTTTTATGGCAGCCGCCTTAATGACATAATTTCGCGCGCGTCATTCGAAAAACCGCCGTGTCTGACGTTCGCGAGAGATAGAGCCGCGAAAAAGGCGGCGGCCGCGACCGGGGGAGTCCATCGAACTACGCCCGATGAATAATAGAGCGAGGAAGGAAAAAGCGGATGGGAGATTTATGTGCTTTTACAAGGAGCAAAAAGGGAAAAGGTCAAATGGCGCGCACGCAGTATCTCAGTGGGGGGGGGGGGGGGGGTGAGGCTTCCCTCCCCACTTAAATGATATGAAAATTTTGGCATACTGCCTGCGACTAAAGTTTACGGCACAATCGCCCGGCCCAAAACTAGAGCGCCGCGCGCGGGGGAATGAATTAAAATTTTCTTTGTATAAAATACCTGGCTACTCGGCGGCCGATATAAATTTTATTTCGTTTTCAGAGAGAGAGAGAGCGAGAGAGCCGCGCGCGCGCTCGAGAGCATAGTTTGTTTTTACGCCATTATCGTCGAAAGTTCTCCGCTCCCGGTATATATATATATACGGCGGCGGCTTATAGTACCGATTTCGAGAAAGAATTGTTTATGGCGAATACTAAAGCCCCCCCGCTCGTAAAGAAATTTCATTAACCTCAACAAAGTTATTGTTTTACGAGACGGTAACAGTTTTAAGCTATGGTTCCGATCGTAAGGTAAGCCATGAAAGCACGTGGCGGTGGCGGGCAGCTTATGTATATATACATATCTATATATATATATAAAGAATGTTGCTGAATCCATAAACGCGCGAGCGGCCGTCGTTCTATTTTTGCGGCCTGTAACTGTAGCTGTCATCGGGCAGAGTCTCGCTTTTAAAAACGCCGGCTCCTCAGTATCCCGCGAAATATAAAAATAAAACCGCCACTTCCGAGCAGATAACGCTTTGACGCGTCGGCGGAAGGGACGGGGAGGGGGAAAAAAGCGCGAGAAATTCCAGCCCCGCGCGCGGAGCCCTCTCGCTCTTTCTCTCCGAGTGCATCGAATTCGAGAATAGATCGTCGACGCGAACTAGCGCGCGGTCAGGAGTCAAGTCCGGATTGACTTTGGCGCGGCGCGGTGCGGCATCCGCGCGCCTCAGACCGCGACTACACCGCTCGAACGGCGGATAAGCTATAATTAGACGGCAAGCCATCGCCTTAGAATTTCCCCCTTGCAAACTCGGTAACACCCAAGTCGGGGCCGCGCTCGCTCTATAATGCCCGACGTAAATTTCGAATTCGACGCTGTAGCTCGGGCTAATAGCCTTGTCTCTCATTACCCCCGGTCCGCCTGATATTCCGCCGACGTGCTTTATTGAACCGTATACGGGTTGAAATCTTCGCGAGGCGGCTATTTTTTTTATCCGCGATAAGCATAAGTCGGGGAGCGATGTCAATTAGCCGACAAGTCGTTTTTTTTTTATCGGTATTCGATTCTGTTTACTGTGTACGTTTCCACAGATAACGATCGAAAACGGTTGGGAAATATTTATTTTTTAATGATGATTGATGCGCCGGATAGGACGCGTACATAAATTCCTAACTGCGGTCATAAACGGTTAGCTATTGTCGGGATGATAATTTAGAAGTTGCCCGTAAAATAGTTATTTCGGCGTTTTAATATATAAATCAAATTTTAGTGGGGGGGTCGTCAGCATTAACATGAGATTTGCATTAATAATAACGGAGAGGCGAACGAGCTAAAAGCTCTGCGCGCAATATCAAAGTCGTGCTAAATTTATTAGATGACTTTATAATAGCGCGGGAGGGGGAGACTAATTTTCTGCATTTTCTGCTTAATTAATCCAGTGGAGCAATGTGATTAGAGCTCAAGGGGGGGGGGGGGGGGGGGTCGGCAATATGCTCGGATTCGTTCGTCAAACGTGATTACTTTCTAATAAGGTTGCGCAGCGTCATCGTTGTATTATTAGGTATACGCACTAATATCGATCGAGTCGCTAATATTCCGGACCAATAGATTTTTCGTTGGAGCGCCGCGGTCTAATTAGAGAAATGCTTAATACGTCCCCGTCAGGAGAGTAGAGTCCGTCCGAACGAGCAAACAAGCAATTTTTGCGATCGCGATCGCTCCGCTGCGTAATTGGGATTAAAACGCGCCTGCGTTTGCGCCCGTTTAGCGCGATAAGCGGCCGGAGGTATATAATAAGCGTGCGGTTAGCGCGTTTTAATAACGCGCTCGCACGTACTATAAACACTGCGGCGGCGGCGGCGTCTACCATATATATATATATATATATATGTATATCGACTCGTCCCGTTTATTATCAGGCTTTTGCAACGCGCTTGTACACAATGTTTAATCGATGCAGTATCGAGAAAATTCAGGTCGACTGTTTTCATCGCGGCCCGCCGCCGTGTCGAGCAAACTCTCAATCTCTCTCTCTATATATATATAAAAAGAGCCAGCGGGAGAATTCTACCGAGGAGAAGGAGGAGGAGGAGGACGAGAGAGCGACGCCGGTAAATTGCTCTTTTCCTCTCCTAGCCTCCGATATTGGACATGAATTACTGAGGGAAACGCAGATGACGCCATCGGAGGAAAAAATTGCGGCAATGCATCTGACGGAAATGTCCGCGCCAATTAAATTTTCCATTAAGAGAAAGAGATGCAATTTAGCCCCCCCTTTTAAAAATGCTCGCTACTCTACTCCGGCGCTGATAGAATTTCGATATTAACCGGGGAAAGAGGGAGAATTTACGCCGGGCTGCTCTGCGCGCCTCGCTTTTTTCACGGATCATCTCCTGGCCGATGTATAAAGTTTGTATAAACTAACGATATTAGGAAACTTTCGCTGAAAACATTACGCTCGTCACGAGAAACTTGCCCGAGGAATTGGATTAGCGCGAAATTTTAACTGGCGCTGGCATGAAGAATTTTCCGAAATCAAGTTTCGAATAGTTAGCGAATTCTCCGTTCTGCATAATCGCGGTAACTCGACATTGCCTTGCGGCTTTTTTTTGTGAGGCTTGTTTTTTTTTTGTCCAACAAATTCTTAACCTAATTGGTCCGATGTACAGAGGGTGCACAAGGTTACTGTCTTTTCCAACTATTGTGGGAATCCGGTTATTCGCTAAATTAACTCCTCAAGCTTCAGCAAATGAAGCGATGCTGCGCAAACTCGAGCTAACTTCTATTTTACTTAATAACTCGTTTCGTTCGCAGCGAATTTAAATTAAATTCTATAAATTTTCGCTATTTCCATAATTTTCGATGTAATGGAATTTTCGCTGCAATCCAGTTGCTGTAATTATACCGGTTAAATTGCGTGGAAAACGACGTTTACCACTGCAATTATATTATGCGATTAATTTAATTTTGTTTAAATTCAATTGTTGCATTTAATTATTGGAATTAAATCCGTTTAATATTAATCAACGCGAAATCGCGGCACTTATAAACTTTCTTTCGGTAGCTCGATCAATTGTTCGCATAAAACACAGCGAGTTCGCCGAAAGCGATAAAAAAGAAACAAACCCCCGTTGCAGATATCTCGCGCGGTAGCCCGGAAAAATAGATGCGTAAAAATGCATTTGATAGACGGCGACTCGGTAATATTTCCACATCCGCGTGTTCCCGCTTGATTTATGACGCGCCGCCCAATGAGATAGTTCGCCTCGCGGTTCGCTCTCTCTCTGTTCCACGCCGCGCCGCGAGTTAATCAATGATGCCCCCCCCCCCCGGTTGGGATATAAATTAGTTGAGCTTCCTTCGTTCCGCTCCGCGCGGAACGGGAGGCATTCTCGGCGCACTCGAAAACTGCTCCCGCGCAAATTTTTGCCTCGTATTCCTTCGGCGCGTCGCCGTTCTTGACATTCCGCGCGCGCGACGACGACCCCGATGCCGTTCCGGTTACGTAACGGCTCTGCGGTTACGCGAGATTTTCGAGGGAATTCGCGCGCCCGAGTTAACCTTACGTCGTGCTCTCTGCCTCGGTTCGCAGCTAATTTGCGCCCTCGAAGTTTCGCCGGGACTAATATTTTCCCGAGGCGCGTCCGACAGTTTTAATGAAATATCGATACTTTCGCCGGGTGGAATTTCGATCTGCGCTGGAGCGCGCGAACGTCAAAGATGATTGAGATACGAGGCAGGAGAATGAATTCAATATCGGCTACTTTCGCCTAGAATGTAGGAAGTACAGGAAGAATGACTTGCGAGCAGTCTTGGAGAGAAAAAAAAAATAGTCCACAGGGGAAGTAAAAATCGAGCGGAGAAAAGAAACTCGTTTGCCTTCAGTGCGTCGGGGGCGATAATTCAAGACTCCCCGTGCTGGAACTTCGGAAGGTTCGGATTTACATTTGCGTATATATACGGCACGCAGACGAGAAAAAAGACCGGGTAAAAAGATAAGAGAAAAGAAGGGAAAGGAAAGTCTGTCGAAGAGGAAAAGCAGATAAGGTCTGCTCTTACTTTATCGACGCTTCTAATTTTCTCGGACTGCTTCTTTTCTATATACGCATCGCGAGAGCCTCGGGAGCTTTTGTTCGAAACTCGCCCATTGTTTTCGATAGCGATACCCGCCGCCATTAGAATAATTAATCGACGCGCGACCGATGCCTGCTAATTCGTTATTTCAATTTCTCTCCGGCAAACAAGCGATAAAGGCTCGACGCGAAAATGCGAGTATATATATATACGTATTTCGCTAATTTCTCCGGATTCGCGAGCGCGATTTTATAGACTCTCGTTTATAATTTAAAATTAGTCGACGAGCCCCCCCCCCCCCCCCCCCCCCCCCCCCTCCGCGCATTACAGATAAATTGAACGAAACAAACAGACGCCCGGTCGATTTCAAACGAATGAACACGAGACGATAGAGTTTTGCATTCATTAATTTCACGAGCAATTTCCCGGGGCAGCGAGGCGGACGAGCGCAATAAAGACAACGCGCCAAAGCGCGCGCGTAACCTCTAATTAATTTTCGGCGAAATTGCAAAGAAAGATAAGGAGGACGTCGGCGGGAACCTCGGCCCTTAATAAACCCGCATGTACGCGGTCGCGCACGCGGAGAGAGTATATTACATGCCAACTGCACGTCTTGATAAAACTGGATAATTTTCTAGCCGAGAAATTCCGGGGAGCTCCTGCTCTGTAAAATTAAGGGAACCTCCGTTCGCTCGGTACAAAATTGAGTCGATAGGAAAGAAAAAAAAAACACGAGAGGGAGAGAGACCGCAGTCGCGAGCTTAAAACAAAATTGCGCCCCGGCCGAGTGGGCGCAATTACCGTATCGGCCTGGCAATCTTGTCGCGAGCTCGCGGCGCTAAACATTTTTCGAAAACTTCTTCCAGCTCCGCGCGCAAGCGGCGTCGTGCTGCTACGTGTGAATATTTCTCGAGGCGTGCTTCCGGAAAACAGGGCGAGCAAAATTTAGCCCCCGCCGCCGCCGCCGCGCGAGAAGGGGGGGGAGAAGGGACTTTGGAGGGAACGAGGCGGCGCGCGAGTAATAATATATATGGAAATGTTTCGCGCGCGGAGCTCTCGACACACCCGGCCGCGCGCGCGAACTTGCTCGCGAGAGTGAATTGCAAGCTCTCCCCGAGCGCCGGGAATGCAGCCGGGCTCTGTGACAAAGTTCCTTCGAAAAAGGACGATCCGTCAAAGACCGTATACCTTCCCCAGCACGTGCGAACGCCGACGCACACGGAGAGACTCTACGGTCGGGGAGGGAGGGGAATTTCTGCTGCGGTCGCTCGAACGATGCTCAAAGTTCAAGCTGCGAGCGCTTTTGTTTCTCGCGTACGTGCTTCCTTTCGCCTGCCGCTGCTGCTTCGTGTTCTTCGAGTCTCGCCTCTTTTTTTTGTTTTCTTTTTTTTTACGGCTCCCGGCAGCTACTCTCCGCCGGCGATGAGGGCAAAAAGCACCCCGCGCAACTTTGCCGGCGCTAGCTGACGAATCAACAAAAAGCAGCGACGGCAGCAGCAGCAGCAGCAAAGGAAAACTCGGCGATCGATGTTTACGCCGCTGCTGAAAAAGAATGATAAAAAGCTCCGCGCCGGCGAGAGGGAAAGAGAGAGGGCTGCCGCGCGCATAATTCAAAGTGACGCGCCGCGAGCAGAAACAGACGCCCGGGCACAATTGGCTTATCTTAATGCGGCCTCCGCTTTTTCAAAGTTAATGGCCGGGCGCCGTGATATCTCGCCGCCGCCTCTCCCCCGTTTTCCGGCGCAGCGCCTACACCGTTATATCGCGGCCGCATCTTCATTTGTTAACGTGGCGCGCGTCATCCATTCCCGACAGCCGCGCAATTCGTTTAGCCGGAGGAGGAGCGCCGCCCGGCTGGAAGAGCGCGTTTTCCCTCTCTCTGTCTCTATTTTTATTATACCCGCGGATTCTGAAAAGCTCTTTCATTATTTTGTTGCTAGCCGGCCTGGCTGTTTGTTGCTCCAGCCGAATCGGACAAAAGTCCGGACATTGCCGGGGTGTGTAAAACAGCACACGCGGGGCGCTGGGAGGGGAAATGAACGCACGACGAGGTGAATGCTCGGCGCGCTTTTCGGAGCAGCTGCGCGTGCGATAAAGCTGGGCTCGGAAAAAATGGGAGTCGAGAGCGAGAAAGGGAGAAATGTCGAAAAGGGAGATAAAAAAAGGCGGAGTTCCATTTCCTTGGAATAATTCGAGTGCACTTTGCACTTTCGGCCCGGGGAGGTTATGAGAGTCCATCAAGTGCACGGCTGCGTTGTATGGGTCTCGCTTTCGTAAATGGAAAGACGCTCGCCGACGTGGAGAGGAAAAACACGGATGCGACGAAAGCATTCGTACACAGAGAGAGGGAGGCGGTGGCCTCTATACGGCGGAGCGCGAGTAACGGCTAAAAGAAGCCAAGGGAGACGGAGGGAAAAAATGGAACGAGCTCTAAACACGGCCGGTAATTACCGCCTCGCGGCAATTCCCCGGAACTTTACGTTTTATTAACAAAAGCAAAGTCTCCTCGTTGCCGGCCGGGGGGAGAAGCGAGTTCTCCGGTAGCGCAAGTGGCGCATTGGGTATGTGAGTGTCCCGAAAAAAGCGGTACCGGGAAATTCGCCGATTAACCGTGAATTAAGCGGCCGCCTCGGCCCTTTTCATTAAGCATCTCCCTTGGAGCAACGAGAGATGTATACGCGCGAGGAGTAAGGAAAGGCGGGCTTTGCGCCGGGCTTTACGCGGGCTATATTATGCCGCTAAATCGACTGCTTTACAACGCGCCTCGGCCGCGGGCGGAAACTTTCTTCTCGGCGGCGTTAATATTTTTCCTCGCGGCTTTTTACAAAAGGCAAGCTTAATTAAAATCGAGGCTAATTTAAATTTTAATGCGATTCGCCGTTTGACGGGGGAAGGGCAAAAGGGACGCGCGCCGACACCTTCCGCGAAGGGCCTCGAACGAGTCGACCGCGCGCGAACAAGCGCAATAAGTATGTCCGTTAAATTTGCTTGTAATCCGAGGCGTTAATTAGCAGGGGGTGCTGCTGCGCAGCCGCCGCCGGGTATAAAAAAACCGAAAACCGCCGCTCTGCGAGTTTTAATAGGATTTTAAGCTTAACAAGCGCTCTCGCAGCTCGGCAACCCGCGCTTATAGACTCTTTTTCGGGGAAAATGAAATTTTAATGGACGCGCCGCGGGCAACAACAACAATCCGGTCTCGCTCGAGCAGCAGCGCATCGTCGGTACAGCCGCGATGCGCTGTAAAAGCGAGAGAGCCGCGCTCCGAGGATGGGGGCCGCGAAGAACGAGACGTAATTGACGAAACAATCGAGCCCGCTATTTGCGGACGAGACGGACGAAAGAGAGTCGGCGCTGTTTCGCGGCGGGAATCCGCAATTGCTCGCGTTCCCGATGTTTGCTGCCGTGTACACAACGGACCGAACCCGAGAGATAGATAGACAGACAGATAGATAGACGGAGAACGAACGGCGTATAACGTATAAAGGCAGGAAGCGCGCGCGTTCCTTAACGAAGTTTGTTAAATTGCGGGGCCGCCGCCGCCGGGGATAAGCGGCCGCGCTCAAGAAGTTCGTTAACGAACGTTTATTAAGTCGGGGGCCGCTATTAGGAAAGCCGCAGGGCTGTGCCAGAGGGAGAGAGAGAGAGAAAGGGGGAGGATAGGAGAGAGAGCTGACGCCGCGCGCGCTGAATTACGCGGTCCGAGAGTAGCCGTTATTCTCTTGGTGTGTACACACGTGCCTTCTCTCTCTCTCTGTCTCTCTGTCTCGCGCGCTGAATCAAACGGCATCCCTCAATTTCGAACTGGTTTACCTAATCTCCCCACGGCCGTTGTCCGGCGATTCGATGTATGCCGAGTGCGCCGATCGACGAGCCGAGCATCCGCAATTCGCTCCCTTTTTATTCCCGGGGAATATTGTCGGCGAGAAAATGCCGGGGGTATATTGAGGGCAGTTTCGATTTCGCTCGATCAATTTGCCCCCCACCCACCCCTGCTTAATTGTCGCGCTTATCATTTTGGGTTAATGAAACGTTCAATATTGATCGATTAATGCCGCTTGATTTGCAGTGATTAGTCCGTATTCCGGCTGGAATTCAATTATTAAAGTAAAGCAGATCTGTCCGGGGGGGAATTATATTGTCCCGGTCGAGAGGGACGTCGAAATAACGTGAGAAAACGCGTCTTGACACAGATTTCAATGAGATCCGCAAATTGTGAGCGGGTGGACGCCAATATTGATATTGTCATTCCGCTGCGAGCCGCGAAGTACTTTGCCAAAGCGCTCCGAGCTTGAAATGTACGCTCGGTTAGCCCGATATGCCAAGTAAACAAAGTTAACTCGAAATCGCATTTGATAATACATATTTGCGGAGCTTTAGATCGGAGAGCAACTACGTACGTTATATTGGAACGACTGTCTCCGAAGGTCCACATTAGCCAGGCTCCGAACTTATCGCGGTCCATTCGGGGCGGGGGGAGGCTTTATAAATCCGGGCGAGAAAGCTTGCTCTCCTGAAAATTTCGCTTAAAAATATAAGGCCAGGGCTCTCTCGCGTAACCACCAGCCGTACATTACTCCGGGCCACCGGAGCGGAGTACACACTATCTGAGTTACTTAATTCTCACTTCTCAGCATTGCGGCTGGCGCTTTTCCGCGGCGGCGCGGGGAGGGGGAGGAGGGTATTATGTACACGCGCTCCGTACTCGTGAAAAGAGAAACGGTAAATTATGATTCCGCCGGGGAACAATTGCAGTCGCCTGCGCTCTAGCTGTACTTACGGCGCGACGGGGATGAGGCGCTGGAAATTTTTGACTTTTATTATAGGCTCCGGGCTGAATTTACGGGCCAATTGTTCAGGATGAAAGCGGCGTGTTCTTTTTATCGTCGGATGCCCCCTTTTTTTTCGTTACAAGGGGGCTTCCGATGCGCGCGCGGCCGGGATATTGTTTGAAATTTTTGCCCGCGAAACTATTTCGATAAAACTTCGGCCAGATTTGCCTCGCCTCGCGGGACTCGGCGCGCAATCTCGTCGCGGGGAACAAGAAGCATTTGCGCTTAAACTTTGCCGCGGACCGCCGACAATTTCGTCATTCGGCTATCCAGTTTTTACTTAACTTTTCGTGCGTTTCTCCCAATGGTCCTTCTATTTCCACGGGGCGATATTGCGATCGTGGAGGTAAAAGACCCGCAAATTGAGCAAACAGTTTGCCGCGCTTCCATTCAGGTTAAGTAAACAGCATTATCAAAATTGTAACTAATTTTATTGTTATTTTTATTATGTTTATGTTGCTGCATTTCACTAATGTATTTCACGTTTGTTTATTGTCATTCCATTATGTGTAAATAAAATACATGTTGTGTACATAATATAGCATTTAATTGTCCGCTTTATTTAAACGTTTAGTCAATGTTCTCCTTTAATTGTGCACTCCCAGTCCAAGTATTGATTTTAGAAGCTAATTAAAAAAAAAAAAATTTCCTTTCCACAGACGTGACGATCAAGGTGCTAGCGAAAAATGATACCGAGGTGAGCCTCGACTGCCCTCGAGACGCCGGATCAAACGAAAAAGTCGAATGGTTGAAGGAAAAGAAACCACTGGTGGAAACGGAGCACGTTAAGATCGAGTCGGACGGCAGGCTGGTCATCCGACAGAAGCCCGACGAAAAGGACAAGGACAAGGACTTTTACGGCAATTACACCTGCAAGGTCGGCAACTCCTCGGCAGACTATCGAGTAGTCAGTGAGTAACTTTTCTGTACTTCGTCGCGAGAAAAAAAAGCCGATCGCTTCTAAAACAATCCCTTCTCCGCCCCCGAACAGAGCAACCGAACATACTCTTGCCGGAGTGGTCGAACGTCGTCGAGGGTGAGAAGCTGCACCTTACCTGCACGGTAAAGATCGGCGACGCCGGGCTCAAGATCCTGTGGAACATCAAGGGCAAGAACTACACGGCCTCGGAGGGCCGAGTCAAGCTGTCCAAGGACGAGGAGAAGGGCCTGAACAACGCGGTCCTCAACCTCGAGAACATCCAGATGGACGACAGGGGCAACGTCACCTGCATCGGCTTCTACAACATCGGCGACAACAACGAGCAGCACTTCGACACCGCGCGCACCTTCGTCAGGGTCAAGGACAAGCTCGCCGCCCTCTGGCCGTTCCTCGGCATCGTCGCCGAGGTCTTCGTCCTCTGCGTCATCATCCTCGTCTACGAGAAGAAGCGCAACAAGTCCGAACTCGAAGAGTCCGACACCGATCAAAGTCCTGACACGTGAGTCGGCGGCTTTTTCTTTTTTTTTTTTTATACACTGGCAAGCTGCGGAAACGCATGTTCAACTGGATTTAATTAGCATATTCTCGAGGGGGAGGGAAAGTACATGGCTTTCATTGAAAAAATAAGCGCCTGCCGCTGCAACAATGTTATTACAGAGTTTTCAGTTCGTTATAAAAGTTAGCACATAACTGAAAGTTTCAGGCGAAGGGGTAAAAAAAAAGGTGCTAATTAGGTCAGAGCAATAGTTGCTTCGGAGCATAACAAAGAATTAATTGCAAGGTAGGTCGGTAATTAAGGTTATCTGTTTAAAACGAAGCGTGGGGCTGTAAAAGTTGGACATGCGCGGCCTTGGCTAATGCCGATGTTTTTTCCAGCGGAGCAAGAGTGGCTTGCGCAGTGCTCTAACCTCCCCTAACGTCCTCTGCACTTTCTAGCGGCTGTGCCCCTCTTCCCGACGACTCCTTTATTCCTCTCCACGGACCGATTTCCAATTCCCGACACTCCTTGCTGTCAATGGTAAGGGCAGGGTATCTCCGGCTTATTTTATCTGTGCTGAAATTCTTTATCCCCTTGGACAAAAAGATGTTTGACAGAATTATGAAACGAGGTCAGATCCTAAGCCCGTACAATCTTCCCTCTATCCTTGAAATGCGTCATTTTCCGAATTATTATTATTATCATAGTTGTAATTAAATTAATGCGCACTCGACGCGTATACGACGTGCCAGAGGTAACAGTAATGTCAACGTGATAATAATCAACGTGAAATCATTTTCGCAATTTTGCAATTTTATTAATGCATTGATTGAAATTTCGTTTATAATAATTTATTTGACGAATTTCGCACCTAAAAAGCTTCGAGCCATTTAATTATAAAATAACAATTTGAAGAATGTAACTAACGAGAGATGGTTCTGATCAACAGCAAGCCCTCGGCGAACAAGGACTCGGACGTGAGGCAGAGAAAGTAAAAAACTACACGGAAGAGGCAGCGGCGCAAGGACGAAGAGCGGAAGCAGTAAGAAGCTGCTCCTTCACGAGTGGACCTTCCGTGCTCTTCGGCGCCTCCGCATACACCGGACACACACCGCAGACCGACAGACACACACTTGATAGACATTTCTTCCGATTCCGCTCTCGGGCCGCCTGTAACCCGAATCAGACGAACCAGCTGAACACAGAACGGAAAAAGCGCAAAAAATTGAGTTAGATCGCGGATAGGCGCCTGATCGAACGGCGAAAAATGCAGTCCGCGAGCGGGGGTCTCGAGCTTCCGCGAGCGGAAGCTAGGAGGCTCCCGCGCCGCGGGGTCCAAGCATAAATCTACCGAAAATTAAGAGTAAGACGAAGCGAACCACTGCACTGAAAGGCAAACTAAATCTAATACTAACAATGAGGATAAAAGAAGAAGCCGTTGTAGAGGTGATTAATATATAATTAACAAAACATTAGTTTATAAGGAAAGAGATATATTATTAACTATTATTCTTAAGAAACTTGTGGGAGAAGTTCTTCTTTTATTCTGCATTTTTTTTTCGAGGTTTTATTGTAATAAAGAGAAGGAGAATGCGAGCGCGTAGGAGCCAGGTTTCATCTTATTCTTGATAAACTGTTCTCTATAAAAAGCGTTGTTTTGTTCGAGCTTATTCGCTGTACGTCGTGCGCCTCGTCCGCTTATGTAATATTGTATCGAGCATTAGCGATCTTAATCGCGCGTCGCTGTTGTCTTTAACACGATACTGTCATTTATTACCATTACGATTATATTATAATATATTATTAATTATACAGCCTATCGTTACGATGATTTTTTGAGTATTACTTGTACGATTATAATTGTTATTATTACCATTGTGCTATCTCGTTAAGGCTATCTGTTAAGATCGACACCACGCTAGTGTTTACGTAGAGCACGGATTTTCTTCGTGCACGGCCGCGTGCGGCCATAAAACGGGGGTGGTTCTTCGTTTCCTCGGGAGATCGCGATTAGACTCGCGAATTACCACTTCCGACGTTTCGTTATTTCGGAAACAAACCTTTTCAATCTAGCGATTTAACTACTTAATACCGTTTCTAACCAATCTTTCGCTCAAGAAGTTTCGCCCGGACTTCTTCCAAATATCTATTAGCCATTCGTTACGACAAAAAAACCTGCAATAAGGGAAACAACGTTACAAACGTTACAAACAACATTATGATTCCGGTCGCTGTATCTTCACTTTCGACGATCTCCTGACGATACTCGAGAATGTTTAAGTACCCTTATATGCCTTTGAAGGTCATTGAAATAAGAATAAACGATATTGACACGTTAAGCATGTTTTTCTATTTATTGATTATCCAACACTTTTTCTTTATCCTTCGCGAGACCTTTCTTTTATCTTGTCGAATCTTGGGATCGGGTGAATTAAGAAAAAAGACTCGGATGGGTTAAAAAATGTACAAATATTTTATTTCTTATCCATACATGTCCGCTGTTTACGCCTACTACTGAAATGGGACAGTAATTTGAATTATCAATCAGAAAATTTAGCATTACACTAAGATTGATCGCTCAAATTAATAAAGTTTCTTGATTTCTGCCATTAGGGTTGCTTATAAATAACGCTGTACTTACACTAGTTTTACCAGGCTACATTACAATTACTAAAAGTCGAGCAAATGTACACGCGTGCTCCATATTTTGATGCTCGTCACGTGTTGCAGAGCTTTCGTTAAAGTACATCTTCTTTAAATAAAGTAGAAAGTAAAAATAGTCCGCATGCAAGTGACTGGCATTGGTTGAGCATTGCTTATTTACAGGTCTCTAAATTTTAAATCGAAGGTAAACTTTTGATAAGTTTATGCGTTTTTGATGACGATAACGTGGAAAATAACTATCCGACTACGAAAGAAAATCTTTCGAAAGAATAGTTGCTTAAAAAATTTTTTTTAAATACAGCTCTCGCGCAACGTTTACATTAGTAAAAATACGAATCAACGATATATTTTCAACAATAATAAATGTTATATATACAATATTACTTATAAAAATTTGAACACGCAAGATTAAAAAATGCGTGATTTCGCGAAAAAGAGAACGTTAATATTCCTTGGTAAATAATATAAAACTGAATCACGCGTCTTTCAATCCGCCTCAAATATATTACGCAATTTCCAAAAGAATCTCTCGCCGAGTTAATGTTACAATGAAAAATCTAAGATAAATCTTTCTCCTGCAGGCGATCGCGCAAGTACCTCGTAATCCCGAGGGCACAATGTATTACAATGCGAGAAAGTTCTTATTTGGACTTCTGATTTCCGTAATCGACGTAGACGCGCACGACTTCACCACTGTACTTCCGCTGACTGGGCATGAAGTAAAAGTCCGGCTGCGGCTGGAGCGTGCCGGTGTGGTTGCCGCCGGATCCTTTGTTGTTGTACCGGGGCATGTTCCGCCGGTCCTGGGTGTAGTAGCCCTGAGCGGCGCCTCCGTTCGGCGACATGCCCGGCGACTGTCTGGGTCCGGGGGCTCTCGGCAGGCTGTAAGTCGCCCTCGGGCCCGGGGCCATCGCGCTCATGCTGTTGCGCGGGTTGTGCTGCTGCGGATGCTGCTGGTGCTGCTGCTGATGCTGCTGCTGCTGCTGCTGCTGTTGCTGCTGATGCTGCTGATGCATGTGGTGATTGTGGTTCTCCGCGGAATGCCCATTGCTCATCATCATTTCCCGCGGCCTCGACAGACTGGAAACCGGAGGCGGAGGAGATTTCTCCTCGGTCTCGAAAGCCTCGAAGGCGAAGTTCGTATTGGCACTCGACGAGTAGTCCCTCCAAGCGTTCTTGGCGATTAGGCGATCCTGAAACGAAAATAATGATAATCGCCGGTCGTGGAGTCGTGCTCGTCTACGATAATTAGCTACTTTTGTGAAAATTCTTCTCCGTTCTACGCCGTTTAACTGCCGTGCAATTTTCCGTAAAAGTATATACCATTTGAATTTAAAGCGAAGGACGACTAGATTTAAAACGAGCAGCGTATAAAAATGAAAAAAAGAAACATGTAAAAGCGAAAAATGCAGAGAGGCCTGCGAAGATTTTGCGAAAGCGATACCTGAACGAGAAAGCGGATAAGATTCATGCGCTCGCGCTTGCTTGTGCGGCTCTACCAATTTTGGGAAGGCCGATGCATGTTCGGTGGTAAATGCAAGTGTTGCTGGTGATGGTATTGCCGCAGATCTTGATGGTGGTGATGATCGTTTTGGCGATGGTAGCGCGTGCTGCTCGCGTGATGATTCGAGCGATGAATTGGATTCATGGCGGCCGGTGCGGCTGCCGGAGAGGTGACCAGAGGCAGCGAGTACACCCTCTATACGTGCGTGCGGTCGCAAACGAGTGCGCGAAACATGCAACACAAGCAAAGCACAAGGTTCGAACTGGTTTTCTTTCTCCTCCTCCTAATACTTCTCACTCCCCTTTCAATTTTTATTTTTACTACCTTCTTTTTCTCATTCTTTCTCTCTAATCGTCCTTGGATTTTAGCTAGCACAGACCTCGAAGGATGTCAGAAGGAAGTAAAGAGATGGAGGAAGAATAGAGTTTGAGAGTTTTCTATAGGTAGTGCCATTGACGAGTTAAACTTAATCACATTGAGAAGAATTTTCACACCGAGAAAAAGAGCCTCTAATAAGTAATCAAGCGTAAGCAACAGGCTTTTTCACTTTTTCTCACTGCGAGTTTCGAGTATACTTTGACAAAGAAAAAACTTTTTTTTTAAAAGAGATTCATAATAGACGGAAAGCATTCATTGACGGTGCTTCGTTCCCTCGGACGTACCTTTGTCGTTCGTTTTTTGGAGGCCTTGTAAAGGGTGCAGCTGGCTTGCAGCAAAGCGAGCGCCAGCAAGGCAGCCAGACAGGCGATGACGATGTACAGCTTTGTGGGACCCAGCAGAAGCCCCGCCATCAAAGAGTTCTCGCTCCCTTGCTTATCAAGGTCGTTCTCTTCGAAGTCGTTCTCTGCAAGAAAAAGTTTTTACGTTTTAGCGGATTCCGGCACCGGCTCTTTCATTTTATACCTTTTCTTTGACCTTACGCCAATTTACTGATTAAAAGAATTGGAGCGATAGTAAACGCACAAGTAATGCCCGGAGCTCTACTTTACTCGCTTTTTTATCGCCTTTTTTTTGCAACAAAGGACACGGCTACAAACTGCAGGGATCATAAAAACTTGCGAAATGTAATTGCGTTTTCCTTTTAGCTAACTAATGAAAGGCCAGATTGCTGTGTTTTAAAAATAGTCTCGAGTCGTCCGTGCTTCGACTCTCGGAATGAAAAATGGCTAAACTTACGCTGCAGCGAGCGAAGCACGAGGTAATGCGGATCAACGGTGAGGGCTCCAACTTTTCCAGTTCCAAGAGCCTCGATGAGAGCAGCCTCGGCCATAGCCGCCGTGTCCGACGGCCTCAAGGCGCGTCCCTTAATCTCGTTCTTGTCCATTGCCAGGTTCATTTTTGCGATAACCGCGTCGTTGCCGTTCCTGCGAGCATTATTATTATTATTATTATTATTAAAGGATAATATATTATTTAAAATAGTCGAAAAATGCGAATTTAACCAAAAGTAGCCACGCGCCCTTAAGGGGATACGTACTTTCGGAGCTCGCTGAGTTTCAGCTGGTGGAATCCGGGAACTTTTACCAGCGCCGGCGAGAAACTTCCGGAAATTGTGTTAGAGATGTCTTCGAAGTCGGGGGATCCCGGCAGGGGAGCTTTATATCCATCGCCCAGATTCACCAGTCTGACTTCGACGTCGTAAAATAGACGAGGCGGCGCTGGAGTGGTGGCGGCCTCGTCTTCCTCTACAAGAATCGCAATAAAATTAAATTTACTCGGGAATCCCAATGAAATTTAAGAAAGTTACTTTTACGCCTTCAATAATGCAGCCTTCTTTCGGCGCGCCTACATATTCACGACTGTTTTAGAAACTTTCGGCGCGCGCGCGAGCTTGTAAACATCCGCCTTTTCGAAAATTGAATAACTTTTTGCTCACCGTCTATTCCGCAAGACTTGATGCAGACCTTCTGCGCGGAGACGATCGGCACGGTCTCGTGCTTGCGTATCTTCTTATTGACCGGATTGAAGGTGCCGCCCTTAACGGGGAACATGAGGTAGAGGCACTGATCGTCGGTGAAGGATAAATCGCGGTTGTCCTTGGTGGTCCTCTTCCTGCTAAATTTCAAAGTCGTCTCGCCGTTCTCGATCTTGCCGCTGAAGTTGTAAATGTCCTGGGAGGCATCGAGCACCGGGGAGTTGTAGCCGTTTATCCAAGTGTCCATTAGGAAGGCTCTGCCGCTAGTTTTGTCCACCCAGCCGAGAATGGCGTCCGTTTGCGACTGTAATCCAAAGTTGGGGAGGTGTAAGAGCCGTTTTATCGACGCAGCCCGAGCTAAGCCTTCAAAGCAGTTTACTAACCATTTTCTCGTCCTTCGAGAAGCCTATTCCCGTCCAAGTGTCGACGTTCTTCGTCACGATGGTGAAGGAAATTTCCTCCTAAAGAGCGGAAAGTCGGGATTACGTATAACTGCACAGCGGAGGGACTTTCTTTCGCTAAGATTCTTGTAAAAATATACCTTTCTCGATTTGTAGAGCCATTTAATGCTGTACTCGCAGGTGTAATTTTCCGGGGAGCAATGCCTGGGGTAATGCCATTCGCCGCCGCAGCCACCGCCTTCCAGTGACACTCCACCTCCGAAATCTTCTCTTCCTTTCTCCTCTGAAAGTTTTAATGACACGTAAAGCAATTGTTCCTTCTGGCGCTTCGAATTAGAGACCTTTTCCTGATACACTTCTTTTATTGCTTGTATTTATTCAAAGCCAGTCGTTTCTCCAACTTTCTTACGAGTAACGACATATTAATCGCGAAATATTAAATTTCTACGCTAAAATTGCGTCACTTTCTATTTTACGCGAAATTCTCTGCCGGTGACTCGAGCTCGAACCTTCCCAGAAGGAAGACGTCAGCGCGTGAATATATAATAGAGCGAAAAACTCACCGAAAAAGTTAATGGTCGCAGCGCCCCGTTGGGACTTGTGTCCGTGGTATTTAAGCTCATCGGCCTTGTAAAAGTCCTTGACACTGACTTTGCCGTTCTCGACGCCACTCGCCGGAACGTGAACGTATTTGCCTGGCTCCTGGCCTTTCGCCCAGATGACCTAATCGCATCGACAGAAAAGGAGCAACCGGTCATTAATGAAATCACAGGTATACCATCCAAGCTGCCTCCCGAGAAAAAGGCGAGCGTCGGCCTTTTACCTGCATAGCTCCGTCGATGATTTCGTGATCGCTAAAGTGCTCGTCGGCCGCCAGTTTCCGCCTGAACAGGATGGTCGTCTGGCCGTCCCTCTCGAAGCCCATCGCGGCGGTGAGGCTGTCCTTGCCGCCCCAGAAGGAGTCGGGCCGAGGTGTCGATCTGTCCCGGGTGTAGTAATCACCGATGCGGTGCCTCATTCCACGAGCGGAGCCGATTATTATGTCGGTGCAGTCCATCGGGTTAAAGTCGTGCTTCGGAGTGTACTTGTGGAGACCTGCTGCTTTGGTTAGAGAATCGTTAGTCGGGGCGAAAGCGATCGCTTGAGGATTTAGAGAGGACAGATGTTGAGAGTACAATAGCCTGGCCCGAGTTTCAATTTCGCGAGAGACTTTCACGAGCAGAGATGATGAGTGCAGAAAACTTTGAAGAAGTTATTAGACTTTTGAGAGAGATTATCATAATTTACCTTCCGCTGATCCTGATTTTTCTTTAGACTGTTGTTTCGAATCTTCCGAATGGGGCTCGGGTTTGGATTCTGGTTCGGAGTTTGGTTCTGGCTCAGATTTTGGTTCAGGCTCGGATTTGGGTTCAGGTTCGGATTTGGGCTCCGGTTCAGACTTTGGTTCGGGTTCCGACTTGGGTTCTGGTTCGGATTTAGGCTCGGGTTCCGACTTGGGTTCAGGCTCGGATTTCGGCTCGGGCTCGGATTTAGGTTCTGGCTTGGGTTCTGATTTGGGTTCTGGCTCTGATTTGGGTTCTGGCTCGCTGGCTGGCTCCCCTGTGCAAAAAAGCAACACATGCCACCGTTTACACCTTCACCTCAGTGAGTTATTATTAAATTTCGACTAAACTACTTGGGTATTTCAGTTCGGAGAAAGTTATTTATTATGCCCCGGCGATTCTTTGAGGCCTTCCTTCTTTTCTCTTATGTATAAGATTATGCTATAGGCATGGTACGCGGCGTGCGAAAGGAAAATTCTACTACGTACTGCATTCTTGCATGCTTGCCTATGTATTCCGCGAGTTGGGATCAATTAGAGGATAATATCTCGCTTGCTTTCGCTTAAAAGCTGCGAGACTAATCACTCATTTACATAATATAATACGCAGCTAGCGCAGATCCTCCCTTAGGCATTTAGTTTTGTCCTTTTTCGTTAAAAAAAAAATCCTTTATCTTCTTCCACTTGTTGTATTGGCTTTTTCTGTCGAATCATTGGCATACCAACACCAACTTTCTACGCTATTAATAGTTTAAATTTGCATGTTTTATGTTAGTTTTCGCTTTTTCTCACATTTTTTTTCCTTTTGCTGTATATTTTTTGTGCAGTTTTACAGGTGCAAAAATTAGAAAGTCAATCTCAGTCGCTCGAAAGAAAAGTGCTGGATAAACAAATTACAAAATTAATAGTACAATGTTGCGGGAAAGCGACTTTCTAGTTTTTGCTGGGGTATTTTAAACGCAGCCTTATATTAAGATTATCACCATGCAGTCCGCGTATATAAATATATAAAAAAAAAACATGCTTATATATTTGTTTTTTGCTTATTTCATCTTGCAGTTGGACTCTAAGACTGCTGTGCAGTTGCAGGTTAATGCGTGAGAGATAGAGAGGGAGAGAGAGAGACGTTCCTCTCTATTTGCAGTGACCATTATTTTCTTGGCGAGAGAAAAACGTTTGACGCCGTGATGGCTGTTGCGGGGCCGTGTCAAACTGCATTAGATTGCCTTTTGCGCCTGTTGCAAATGTTTGAAAATGGGGGGGAAGAGAGAGAACTCATCTCGCGATGAATCGAGCCTTACGGATTGCGGTTTTGCTGAGAGGAGGAAGAGCACGACAGAACAAGAGCGCGATAACCGCCGCAGCGCGCGCTTCCTGCCACACCGCGGCTGCAGAGATACATCGGAAGGGATATCGTTTTGCGCGACTTATTTCCTAGCCCGAGGCGCCTCTCGGCGTCACTTTTTTCCGCCAGCTTACTTACCGGTCGGTTGCGGATCCGGCAGCGGCGATCTCTTCCTGCGACCTGCCGGAAAATGAAAAGGAGGATCGAATTAGAGGCTCCGGGAAAGCGTGGTGCGCGGGTCAAGCGCTCGTGAAATCGACGCGGCACTTACCCTGCCTCGTGCTGACGCGGTAGGTGACGCTCGTCTGGACCGTGACGTCGCTGTCGGGCCTCGGCGTCACGGCGACGGAGGCGGCGGCGGCGGTGGCGGCCGCGGTCTCGTGCTTGGCCGAGCGCTTGTTGTTGCCGCCGAGCTTGACGGGCGTCGTCGCCTCGGGCTCGGACTCGGGCTCGGGTACCTCGGTGCTGCGGGGCTCCGGCTCCGCGGCCGGCGGCTCGGGCTCCGGCTCGGCCTTGGGCTCAGGTCGGGGCAGCGGCTCGGCGGCGCCCTTCTTGCCGCGCTCGCGGATCTCGGGCTGGGCGCGGCAGGTGGCGGTCAGGCTGCTGGGCCGCCAGCCGACGCCCACCCAGCTGGTGCCGTTCACCACGGCGACGCCCTCGAACTCCTTAGAGTCCTTGAGGATGCGCCAGTAGAAGGTGAAGTCATCGGAGAAGCGCTTCATCGTGTAGGACTGAAGGTCGAGGTCGACGTTCTTCATCACGGAGCCTGGAATTAGAGTTGGAGAGAGAACTCTGGGTGCGGTGCTATTGCGCGTCGTCTGCGCCGCTAATGAGAGGTGAACTCACGTTTGGAGCATCCGGGGCCGAACCAGCCGATGTTGCAATAGCAGTGCTTCGTCGGGGCGGTCGTGCCGCCATTGTCGATGCAGGCGCCCTGAGTGCCGCAATCGGAGTCGTCGAGGCACTCCTCTCGGTACTGGCACCGGGCGCCGTGGTAGAAGCGGTCGCATCTGCAGCGGCCCAGCACCGATCGACCATGTCCGCTGCAGTCCTCCCTGTACGCCTTCCTGTCGACGATCTGCGAGCGGGAAACACAGCGAAATTACAAATTCGTAGTTTTAGCGGATTTCTGGCCTGATTTCGAATCGGCATTGGCCAACGTCGGAGATTGTGCCTCGAAACGTTTCGTCTACACCTGCTTACCGGGGAAGTACAAATGAGGCGTGCAGTTTCATAACCATTGAAATTTATATCGGAGCGGCTGCGGCCGTAAACGTAAGAAGCTTGTAATTAAAATAAATTTATCTGATCCATTCGTTGCTTTGCCCCGTTCCCATAATTAAACTGAGATTCGGGCAAACATTTTTTCCGTCTAATAAAATAAAATTCTTGTACCAGCGCTGTTTAATTACGTACCGATTATGACCGGTAATAATATTGAGAAGAAAACGCAGTATAAATAATATCGCTCTCGGCTTATAAAATCGATCGGCGCTGTGTTTACGATTGAACGCCGTCAGCTGCAGCTGATACTTACGTCAACATCGGCGCAGGACCAGAACCTGTAGGAGCTTCCCCACTCCTCCGCCTCCCGAAGCAATCGGACAGTGCAGTCGGTGCAGGTGAAGTTCGCCGGCAACTCGACCAGGTAGCTCTGCGCACTGCTCGTAAATCAGTCCGGGAATTGCGGGAAACAATAAAAGTAAATAAGAAAAGTGCCATTTCGAAATCCGATCTCGAGCGTCGTCGGCATGAAAAAAAAAAACAGCGAGCTGCGGTGCATTTTATATACTTACGTTGCGTCAGTCTCGACGAATTCGCTCTGTTTGGTTACCGGGGTAAGGTCGACTAGAGGCCTGTCCAGGGCGTCCAAAATTTGCAATCTAAATCCTCCCTGAAAAGAAAGAAATTCGAGTTACCGCCCGTGTCTTCCACTTTCCCAAAAACGCGGCTGATTTTCAGGCGCATTTCGGGCGGCTTTAATAGAAAGTCGTGTGCCTCGCCGGAGATAAGCCAGATCCCGGCCGCGATCGTCGCCACGCAGCGGCGCGCTCGCTTTCGTCGTCCGCGAGCTCTCGCCTTGCCCTACTTCCGACATTTCGTAACCCGCCGCCGACGACGACGACGTTTCGCGCTCAAAGGATATAACGTATACGCTGCACCGGTTTCCCGCTCGATCGATCGCGCGAGCGCCCCGTTACAAACGTACACATAGCGGCCGATTCCGCTCGAGAGATTCATTAAGCTTGAAAAAAAGAGCCCGCGCGCGAATGCCTGAGCGCGCGGCTTTCTCGCAATCGGCCGTTTCGAAACGGAGAGCGCGAAATCTCATAAGAGAAGAATGTCGAGGCAGCAACTGCACGCGCTTTCCGGAGCTCCGCCGCCTCTCTCTCTCTCTCTCTATTCCTGGCTAGGAATTCCGATCGTATTTTCGCCCTCCACCTGTGTGTGTGTGTTTGTTGGCGCGCGAGTGTCCGCTCGTAAATCGCCGGGGAAATAATGTCGCAGGTGCTTGGAAGTATAATGCGCGCCGTGAATCCGGGAGAAAGCCGCGGCTAAACAGTAACCCGAGGGGGGCGCCTCGGAAGTGTCATCGACAGTCGGCTTTCGCGGCTTTATGAGAAAGCCCATTACGTATGAATCGCGAGGAAAATCTAAGCGGACGGATCGACGGCTTCTGCGGCAAAAAGCTCACTCTGCTCCACATTCTTCCCCACGTATATATATATATATATATATATATATATGTACGCGCTAACAATGCGGCTGCCGTTTTTTTGTCCTTCGCTCCTTTTTCCTCTCTTCTCGCGCGCGCGCGCGCGTTTCTACAATTACTCGCGACTTTCCTCTCTCGCGCGAGCTTCAATGTCACACCGCAATTACCGCGCCGCGGCGCGACGCGGCCGGCCGGGGGGAAAAAGCGTAATGGCTGCTTTACGACAAATTTTCGAGCGCGATATAATTTCCTTTCTCTCCCGGGGCTCGCGCAAAATTTATATCCCTCGGCCGACGAGCAACGCCGTTTATATATACGACTCGCGGAGGAGATTGCCGACTCGGGCAGTATTTCGCTCAAGTGGATGGTTTCACTCTTATATAAAACCTCAAAATAATTGAAGCATCACGAGGTTTACAAGAGGGACTCGGCGAGCAGATCTAACGAGTTTATTAAATCGAATCGAGAGCCGAGAACGTCGGTCGCTGCGGTCAATTTGTCACTCCAATTAAGAAGAGATTTCAGGTGCATTAGAGGAGTAAACTTTTTCTCTGTGTGTTTTGAAGAGCTTTTTTCATCTCTGCTGCCACTATTTATCATACCCCAATGACGAGGTATTAATGAGAGCTAAGAATTTAAAAGTGCGTTTGACGGCTGAGTGAAAAGTCGAGTGGCACATGATTAAGTGCGCTCGCGCTTAAAGAGCTATCATTCATTAAAAGCCAAGCTTACAGGTACGTTATGTGAGTAAGGCCCTTAGGGCAGCTTTCCAAACGGACTCGGGGAGAAGAGGGACTTGAAAACTTGATCGATTCTGACCTGGATCAGAGTATACGAATCTATTGAACGCATGAAAAAAATGTATAGCAGCGCGCGGAGATCCAAAATCGGTGTGAAATTGAAAATATGTCTTTAATCGAATTCAATAAACTATCACTTACATCATTTTGTATAATGGACCATTAATTTTTTTAGAAGATATAACACGCAAGCTCGAGCCAGAAAATTCTGTAACGCATTACAGATGGTAAGTGTGCCGCGCGCACGTAACAGGTATGTTAAAGCTCGATCCCTGCGTTCATCGGGCAATTTTTCCGGCGCACCTTCGAAAGTCCCGTTTTTCTTGCGTCAGATATACATATATATCGGCTTGGCTCTCCCGCTCACGCAGAAAATTTCGAAAAACCGTCGTCCGAGGTAAGAGTCGGTGTCGCGCCGTTAATTAGAAGACTTTCCGTTTTGCGGAGCTCATTACGGAGATTGCGCAAGGGCCGACGCCTATTTTTGCTCGCGGCGTTGCGCGTATACCTTTTATTACTTCTGCCGCTCGTTTCCCAATAATTCCGATCGTCAACGTACGAGAGAACAAGCGAATGTATCCTCGATCGAGGCTTTACGAGACGACGCGTCGCGCGTACAAAAAAGCGAGGAGAATCGGCGAAGGCTCGAGTATCGAGGCGCGCGCCATCGGCGGTCATCACCTGCGCGCTGCCCCGTTCAAAATTCGATTACGTGGACGGCGGCGGCCTCGGCAGGTTGCGCTGCCGGCCGCCGAGCTCTCCGGAATTCGAACGCGGAGGCGAGGCCGAGAGCCGTGTCCCGTTAATTTCGCGTGAGCCGCGCGGCCTTGGATCATCGCCGCGCGCGAATTATTTTGCATAAGTAAATGACTTTTTGCGTAGGACGAGTCGTCGGGGTTTCGCTGAATTATATCGCAGGTGTCGAATCGGCTGCTTTAATCGACTCGGATATATGCGCGGCGGCTATCGCGAGGGAATATCAATATTTTTTTTTATAGAACGTAGTATATACGCTTTATGGTTTCTATTCTAGGGCAGTTGAGATTTTTTTTTTTTTTTTTGAGCATAAAAAAGTGGCGAGGACTGAGGACTGAGGTAAAATACGGAAATACTCGCGATGCGGAATTCATATTTCATAATAAAATTCGTATGAAACGGAGAATCTTTACAATGCAAGCTCGTTCGATATAATATTTATTGTGAATCCTGCTCGACGCGATCTTGCGGCATCGTAAAATAGGTTGATTACAATAAATTTCGCATTGTAATATACCCAATAAACCCGATGCGAAACTCTTAACTGTATATCTAAACGACTCGTATAATAAAACGCGAGAAAAAAGCGAACTCGTTCAATCAGCGTACATAAATAAGGACATTCACCGGCTCGTCGATGTACGAAGGAGGTAAAAAAGGTTAGCCATAAATCTCGGGGCGGCCGAAAAAGCAGGCCGGCCATCGTCGATTATCTCGGGAGTATAACGAAAAGTTAGCTTCAAAGCCACCACGGCTAAAAAGAAATACGGGCGATTTAATTTTGAGGAGAGCTGCCTCGGCAGTCCGAGGCATTTATCTTTGGCGCAAGGACCTTTAAAAAAAAAAAGAAAAAAAAAGGAGCTGCGCCGAGACAGAAATATCGGTACGTGCTTCGCGTAATAAGCGACGATTAATATGTCGAAGGGAGGCCGCTCCGTATACGTGCATACGTATTAAAAGCGGCGTAATGGAGCCGCGCGAGGGGGGGAGGGAAGCAACCGGGGAGGCGGTTCCAGGAGGGATTCCAGGTCATAACGGTGCGCCGAGAGGCTCCGCGAGGTGCGTGAGGTGCCCCCCGGGCCGAGAGGAATACTTCCGACTGCCTGGAATTCGTATTAATACTTTTTCCACGCGCGAGGCCACAATTTTTCGTCGGTTATTAGAATTTCAAATTCAACGACCGAGAGAGAGAGAGAGAGAGAGATATTATGGGAGATTTTCTAGAGATCGTTGTTCCCAATCGAGCGGTCGACCTCCAACCAAGGTAGCATATTTCCTCTACGGCGTGCCTCGGTATCGTGTTTCCTCTTTTTCTTCTCGCTATCGAGCTACCGCGAGTCTATCGCTTATAATGACCATTTAAACAGGTATCTAGACTGCTGCTACCGAGATCATTACACGCACATTAGGCTTGGAGAATGTGTGCTTTTATTGCTGGATCAAAAAGAGAATTTACCCTAGTAAGTTTTTTTTTATTTCTGAATGAAATTTCTTTGCACGTCCGAGAAACTAATTGTTTTTGCCAAAAGACAATTCAATTTTCATTAATAAGCTTTTGAAATAATTTTCAAAAGAAAATTCTTTCTTTAAAAGAATTGTTTTTTTGCTTGCACTTAACGCACGTCGCTTCTCCTCCGCGAGTCCGAAGCACGTCGTAAATTATAAATTCCCATTTCGAAAAAAGGCATAACTTCGTTAGCAGCCGGCTTCTCTATTGAATTTTCCCGGCAGCGGCAAAAACTCTTATTATTATAATGGCGTATAACACATGTGAAATAAATCAACAGATTGGTAAGAAGGGAGTTAACCGTTGCCGCGCCGCTTTGCAGGCTTTAAACGTTGAATGCTAATCGCGGTTCGCTCGAGCTTTTATGCAAAAAAGTGCGGACGAGGCTCCCTCGACGTCGGCCAATGAAAATGTTGATTTAGGACGGGGGAAGGACGTAACGGCATTTTCCTCGGTGCTAATCTCGGCGACTGCTTTTTGCCCCGAGCATTCCAGGCGGCTCTCCGCGCACCAATGACACCCAGAGGCGATCGAATATCCCGGAGCCTCGTTAGCCGAGCCGGGGAATTCTTCGATTTGCGAGGCGCCCCCCGAAAGTGGCACGTCTATTTTTAATTGCAAGAGATCCCCGATCGATCCTACGTGGACTCGCTCGCTCCCTCGCTCTGTTACGAGACTTCCTCCGGTGAGAGTAATTCTAGACGGCGCTTTCTTACATGACTCGGCCGTATGAGCGACGAGTGACAAAAGAAATCAATAAGGAAAAGCGTTCCACGCGTTGCCCTCAATGGCACAGAGATAAGTCTTTTCGCTGCTCTTATGGTAGAGGAAGCTTTGTCATGTTTTCAATTATTAGCTTTATTATAGAAATTTATTGATGCGCCTGTCAAGACAGCACTTCGCGCCGTTCGCGTGAAAATGGATTAAAGTAACTTTTACATTCGGTTCGGATAAATTCAATTCCAAATGTGACTTTTATAATGCGATACAAAATAATTGGCAGCTCATTATTTCGGGCATAAACTATCGCTGACCATTGAAAAATCTGCCGATCCAGCCAACCTCCAATTTACAGCAACTCTTCAACGCAACAAAATTAAATTCACCGAGATGGACAATCAGGCAAGTGAATGAAAAATCTGCGACTGGCATAATCACTCGAATACTATTATTTAATTCTGCCTGATTTTGAAGCCAAATCCATTACCAACGCGGCCGCGCAACGAAACGTTTGCGTTGCGCAAAAGAAAACGACTGCACGTATATATACCCGAACGAAAATCGATCAAATTTATCTCCATCGAAGAATCACACAACAACAAGCGGCGGCGGCGGCCGAGGAGAGTTTTCTCCCACAGAGATACTCGGACTTTCATCGGCTCGAAAATCTTCTCCCCGCTTCGGGGCCTTTGACCCGAATTTCGAAAAAGACGTATATACACACACAAGTTAAACGATCGAGCGAGCCTGGCTGGCTGGCGCGCGCACGCCCGGCCGCACGACCGTTACTTATACACACGAATCCCCGAACTCCGGTGCACGAGCGCGCCAGGCTCGAGAGAGAGATAAGAAAACGGGAGAAAAGTGGACGCGTGTCGTCATCGGCCCATCGTCCCGCGCCGCGCTCTGCAATTTGCCGCCGCGCGCGTATTCCCCATTTCTCGTAGACTCTCTCTCTCGCGCATAATGGCCGGGATGCTGCTTTGCGCAAGCGGCTGCGCTCGAGAGAGAGAGAAGCCAGTCGCGCATCGTGCGGGCCAGCTTTTTTTTTCGAAAGAACGCATCAGACGCCGAGTCCTCGTCTCTATTACTTTTGCCGCTATCTCCCTTCGAGTATCGGCGAGTATGTTGACAGTCGCGAGGAGGAGATTTCGCGTCTATTGTTTCGGAGCGAGCTGTGGCATATATACTACAACGATTGACTCGTTCGCGCTTCGCTTAGATTTAGCGCGAAAGCGATTATGAAAAAAGTGTGTGCGCGTACGTTTGCGCATTTGCGAAATTGAATGCAAGGCGCGCGGCGCAACTCGTTGACACGGTTCCAACTTCGAAAATAAGAGGTCGATTGCGCAAAGCTTGCGCGGCTCGTGTTTATCCATATACACACTTGTTGAATCAAAATTTCATAACGTTGACAGTTTGTCGGATTAATGCAAGAATCGTCCGTCATACGATCGGAATTGAAAATCAAACGGCCGGGCAGAGTTCCCATCGGAGCCGCTTCCACTGGAGATGGGAATCGAAAGGCGCATCGTCGATTCGATCGAGCCCAATCGACACGTACACAAGTGGCCTTGTTGTCCCGATGACTCGTGAAACTCGCGAAGGCGAAGAGTCTAATACAGCGCGCACACGTATACGCGGAGAGGCGCGTAAGTCGCGGGAAAACATTGCGAAAACGTCAATTATGAAAGAAGCCGCGCGCCCAGGAGGTAGGCCGCTTGATTTCGAAAGTCATTGGCACCTCGGCGCGTAGGTGTCCGGCCTAATACCGACGACGGGGCGGCGGAGTCTTCGACTCTGAATTATTCAGCGGGGCACGCCGCGAGGGAGGGGGAGGGGAGGAAGACAATCGGCTAGTGCCGAGCCCGTCCGGGTAATCTGGGCTTATGCCTCATTAACTTCTGCGCCTCGAAGGTTCTTCTTGTACGCTCCTCTCTCTCTCCGGCCGATGAATAATGCACGAAAAGCGCCGCGAACTATGCTCATTTTTTTTTTCGCTTTCCTTTTGCTTTTGTCCGAGGTTTCTTTGCTCTCGACGCCGGCTGCGCGCGAGTTCGAGTGCAGAGCGTCGCGACGCCTAGTCTGGCTTATTTCCGAGTTGGTAATCATCGTAAACTGTTGGAAATCTCCCCCCGAGGGGGGGAGAGCGAGTTATTCAAATTCGCGGTAACTCCGACTTTTTAAGTGTTTCCAAAGTAAAAAGCCACGCAGTCCGCTTCGTCCCGTCCTCGCGAGCGTCCTTTTCAATAAGGCTTTAAAGTTTCTTAGTTAATACGGCTTAAGAATCGAATGAAAAATCAATATTTAATGGCACCTCGGCCCCGAGGAAGCTGTATTCTTAAGAATAAAAATGCCCGGGGAAAAAAGAAACAATAATCCCGATTGAACGAACGAGCTTGGAAAAATATAATTCTGCATTACAGCGCCGTAAATATCATAATAAACATAAAGTCCGCGCCTTTTACAAAAGCCCCGTACTTGCTAAAATTTACGCCAGCACTTAAGAATCCAGCAGGTTTTATAGAGGCACGCCGGGCAGACAGCGGCGAGTTTTCAATCACTCTTAGCGGTATTCGCGTAATCGTACGCACGCAGAAGAGACTATCCCGTCCGCCGCGGTTGACAAAGACGCGCCGCGGAACGAAGACGAGAGGCATTCCAACGTGCCGCCAGTCGGAGCCGCGTCGATTGAAATTTTCGTAATCGATGCGTGGCAGGTTATATGTACTCACCCTGTGCGGATAGGCCAAGTGCCACGAGACGTTGAAGCTACTTCCAGACAGTAACGAGGTCTTGATGTCACCTGGAAGAAAAAAGAAGAAAATCCTCGGTTAATATTGAGGGACGGATTAGCGGGATATACGCGGCGAGTCAAGCGTGAGAAGTTCCGCTTTTCGTCTCTTTCTCTTTCCACCTCCCGAACGATCCCAGGCATGTACATTAGTTACAGTCGTCTCGAGTCTCCGACGCTCGATTACGGATTTCGAATCGCCGCGAGATTTCAGTCTTTTTATCTACGGGGGAATGTTAAACTGCCCTCGAGGAATTCGAAAATAGATTTAACTTGTTTCGTCTCTCTTACTCGGTTTGTCAGTTTTATCGTGTGTAAATGTACAATATAACAGCGGTTTTATACGCTTTTACAAACGCTAATAAATATTAAGTTTTCAAACGCACGAATCGTATGAATTCGTGAAGAATGTATTGGCGAATGGCGAACTATTGAATATAATAATTTTATCGAAAAAAAATTTTTATGAATTTTTCAAGCTCAACTTTACAACAAGTGCATTACTTTTTTTTCCATATAGTAAAGCAATTTTCTCGTTTGAAAAGTTTTACTATCCGCATATTTTAAAGTTGGCAATTGGCAATAAAATTTTTAGATTGTTTTATAAAATTTTATAATATAGTTAGAAGTTTTACGCCCGTCGATAGAAAATATACGCGCTAAAAATTGCTCAGAGTACAAAACATAAAGATTTAATGAAATTTCGAAGGCTTCGAAAAGAATTCCAAAAGACACACACACACACACACCGTCTCCAAATAAATTCCCCCTTTTATCAAGTCAAAGCCATTAAGCCCCTCTGATTCGCCAATACGCATTCAGCGCTCGTTTCCTCTCTCGTTTCGCGCTAAGAAATCCTATTCTCCGCTCGGGAATTTCCCGGTTTCGTCCCGCGAGGAGTATCAAGGTCGCGGAGGAGCAGCTCTCCTCGCCGCGCCGTGACCTTCGAACGAAATCGACGCGAGCGACGCGATGGCACAAAAGAGCCCCCCTGGATTTTCATGCCAGGTGTGCAGAGCGGCATTGTGCGCGCCGCGGAATGAATTCCTCGGCTTTTTTACGCCGCGCGCGCGCACTTTTACCCGCGGGCACTTGCAAAATTACGTGGCGCATTGCGATCGGCCCGCAATAAATCCCAGAGTAAACAAGTTTATGGTCTGCTTTGGCTGCGTTATTCGCGTAATTCTCGTGCTCGTCTTTTATCGCGCTTTTCGTAATTCTTGCGGCGGCTTCTCGCGAAACAATCCCACGGGAGAGAGAGAGAGAGAGGGAAGGAGGAGGAGGCCGGGCATTTTACCGGCCCGTTTACTGGCCAATTATGAAATTTCGTCTATTAAGAGGGGTAACGGTCGTTGGGATCGTCGAATTACCGCTCCGGAATGCGAACTGGGTCGGAAAGTAATGATCTGCGGATAAGAATATATGGCTCCGCGAGAGTTTCGAAGAAAACCTTCTTCTCTATAACGTGCAGTACGCGATTGTCACTGTAATTAAGTATCTTCTTTTGTATCCGCAAAGCCGCATTCGATTCGTGCCAAGGCTTTATTTAACCTGCACGCACTTGGCTGAAAAAAAAAAAGATTTCCTTTTTTGTTGCAATTCCTTTATCGGCTCATTCTAGAAACATTCGTTGCGAAAGCCAAACGAGAGAAAACAAAAATCGATAAATAATTTATATTATATACTTTTTTTAGATAAAACGTCTTCGCTCTCGAGTCGAGTGCTATTTCAGCCTCGTTGGCCCTTCCGGCGACGATGAGAACACGTGATACGAATACGGCGAGGCGAAGATGTTCCGCTTGCCGTGAGCGAGGAGTATGACTCACCGCGCTGATGTATCATCGGCAGAGGCTAAGAAAGAAGCGAGGAAACTCGATAACAAAAAGAGGAAACCTTAATCGCGTCGCCGCGCCGCTCGCTCGAATTAAACATTTTTCTTTCTTCGGCGTGGAAACACACACTGGCCGGGGAATGCTTCTTCTTATTTTTTTTTCTCTCTTATTCCGCGAAATCCGCCGCTCCGAATAGCAGTCATTCCTGAATATAATGAAACATAATTCGAAATATCTCGCGCGCCTCTCTCGCGTCTCGATAGACTCGTTCTGCGGGAGAACTCACTGTCGCGTGACGTTTACGCACCGAGAGGCAGCCAAGACACACCGCCGCCGCGCAGCTCTCCGCCTCGTATATCGGTAATTCCGTTTTTCATCGCGGCGCGCGGCTCGCAACATTACAAATTATTATATTGGACGAAGGTGCGCGGCTGCGAAGAAGGCATCGTCCGCGCGCGGGCGGTCGTCGTTCTTTCGCGCTGCGGGCGCAGCGGCACACATACACACACCCACGCGCTCAGCTTTATCTTTTCATCTCTCGCCTCCCTCGACGGCGGCCCTGCAAAATTTCCCCGGTCGCTTCTTTTTCTATACGCGCGCTCGAAGGATATACGCCGACTCCTTTTTTTGCGCCGCGGAGAATTTATCGCCGTGCAGTTTCCTAAGCCGCGGAATGGCCCTCGCTTACGCGGCCGTAATAAGATAAGATACGGAGGCGCACTCGGACGGAGGTCCGAGCGTAAAAATATATATCCTATTTAAACAAAGTGCCGAGAGAGCGTTGGTCTATACCCCCGGGAACGCGCGAGTCGATTTGATTGAGTAACGCGAGAAAGTATATTTATTTGCGGAATTAGTCCGCGTACTCTTGTGCGTATACGGATAAGCGATATTATTTAACCAACTTTTCCTAAGGAACTGCGGAGATCGGAGCTTTCTTTGCAAAGACGGGTGATTTACGTAGATTTCGCAGGCTTCGCGGGATCGATAAAAATAATTAATCAGCGTTAAATCAACGTTTGTTTAAGATTTCGAATAAATATTATCGCGAGAGTTACGTAAATACACTTATATGATTTTATCCGAATCCGGCGCACGAACGCAAACGCAAAGCCGAAGAAGCGTAAAGCACTCGCGGATTCTCGGGGGAGAAAAAGCAGCCCGGCGTCGGGACAATTATTCTCCGCGAAGGTGCAAATAGTAATTTGCAGCGCGCTCAGGAAAAAAGAAGTCTCTAGTGCGCGTGCGTGTGCGTGCGTGTGTGCGCGTGCACCGCGTAACGCAATCCGGAAGTTTGCCTGGCGAACCGCGCAGCCATTCAACGATCCTCGCGCGGCTTCTCCGTTCCGTTCGGCGCCTTCTTTCCACTTTCTGCCTCCGAGCACGATCCCGCCGGCCGATAGCGGGCCTAAGTGCGCGTACGTGTAAGGAGAGGATTTTAGAGCGCGATTATACGTTCACCCTCGAGTGCCTTCCTACGATACGGCCCGAACGTAACCACTTCGCAGGCTATACCGGGAGTTCAAAAACTGGAGCACGAGAGGAGCTTTTTCTGGCCGCGCGAAAGTTGCGCGCGGGGGCCCTCTTCCTTTTCCCCTCCCCGATTTATCCCCGGCTTTTCCCACTTTCTCGCGCGGACACGCGGACGCAACGAAATGTATATATACGCGCTCCGCAATAAACTTTTAGCTGAATTTATAAGCGCAACGGGGGAATTAGGTATGCACCGACGCCTGAGCTCTGCTTTATTGCCTTATTTCAGTACGCTTCGTAATTCGCCGCTTCCTGATTTTATTTCGCACGTCGGCGATGCAGTTGCGTGCGCCGGTCGGTCGGTGAAAAAAAAACGTTTTAATTCGGCGGGTTTTAATGGGATTGATAATAAGAAAAAAACACGGGCGCAACGCGAAAGTTAAATTAGTAATATAACGCCGGAGTGTAATAATGGAGCGTAACAATTATACGTGTTAAATGTTTTCGGTTGCGTGCTCCGGTCTTTGCGCAACATGCATCATCTTAATCCTCCCATTACGTGCGCCGTTCAGTAATGCCTGTTTACAGAGATAATACCCGCTCGAACCGTTTTTACAATTTGCAAAACTGTCCCGCCCCCGAGACTGAACGGAGCGCGATTAAAGAAGAAGCGATAAAAAATTCACGGCTCAATAAAGCCCGACGATGAGGAAGTGCCCGGGCGCGCTCGTCCACCAATCGCGAGAGAACTTCGCAAGCTCGTTAAAAAAAAACAAAAAAAAAAAAGGAAGGAGCAGACTGCAGAAAGCGATTCATACAGTTCGATTAATTAGAGAGGCGGCCGCCGTTGCGCAATCGGAATTAGCCTCCGATTTGCACACAAGGAGGCCTATTACGGTCATCCAGGCGTCTCATTAGCGCGATCGCTCGAGTCCGCGACCTTCCCTCTGCGTCACGCTCGTCCTCTCTCTCTCTCTCTCCCATTGTGTCCTCGACGCGTCTCTTTACTGCCGCGCGGCGAGTGCGTTAAACTCCGGCGCGCGGGCAAAGCCTCGGGATTTTTCGCCCGAGACGCGCGAGCCTGCTTTTACGAGCTCGTTAAACTTTGTCACCTTTTTGTGCCCCGGCCTCCGAGAGAGAGAGAGAGAGCTTTTATTTAAGGTGGAAATATCGGCGTCGGTTATGACGGGGCTATCGGGCGGGAAAGCGCGGAAAAAACGACCGGGTTATTTGCACTAAATATAAATATTCCCGTAGGCTCCGCGTTCTTTTTTTTTTTATCATCCGCCGCCGGGTTATGTAAACTGAAAAGAACGATCCGATAAATCCTAGTTGCGCTATTTTTCCAGGCCGCGGCGTAAAAAAGCCATCGCCCCTTCGGTACACCCATCAACTATTTACCACCGAATTTGGCCAATAATTCCCGAATTACCGAAGCCGCTCGCTCGCGGCTCCGAAACGCGCCGCACACCTGCGATGGCTCGTCGGCGAAATGCATAATTTCGGCCGCGCTGATGGAAACAAACGGGCCGGCGGCGGCGGCGGCGGCGGGGCGGCACATCATCCCGGGAGATATCGGCCTCGGTGATACGTACGCGGACATGGACGGCTTGTTTCGCAAGGCATAACAAGCAGCGGACGGCTCTGCGTAATGTATATCGATCTAGTCGGACGTGTGGCCATTAGGAATTGCAAAAAGAGCGCTCGGTCTCGATTATTAAATAATCGCTCGGTCGCTCTCGCGTGTCAGGCGTCAACTTCCGCCCGGCGATCGATTATTCAATAACGCCCCGATGGGAATGCCAGGCGGGCAGGTTCGTTATTTGTTTTCCATTACGTAAAGGCGCTGCGTGTGCAGGCAATTAACGAGCATCTTCTCTCCGTCGGCGCGTCTCTATTAATTTTAATCGTAACGATCTTTTGTTTTCGACGCACGGCGATGATTCCGAGCGGTGTGAGAAAATTAATCCGAGGAGAGTTGGACTGCGTTGCGTTCGTACCGCATGGGATAGTTTTCTGCCGGGTGTATAGAGAGCTCCCATTAGATGGGTTAAAAAAACGTTACGTATTGTTTTCGAGGTATATCTGCTATGAAATCTTGAATGATTGATGATGGATAACAATAAATTTCACGTTGTTATACTTCCACGGTGCAATCTTTTAATTCTATTCGGCCGAGTGGATTTTTTTTTTATTACATAAGCCCGCCGCCGCGTTCATGTGAAAATATCCTCCGCGACGTATTTTCATTGAATTGAAATAGAAAAAAAACAAAAATTACGTAAGGTTATAAATATCGAACGATATCTCGTTACCCTCGTTTTCATGCTAAAAACACGATTTCGCTAAATATTTATGCCGTTTGCTCCTCCGAGCGGAAAAACAGACTTCATTTTTTTTTCCAAATCCATAAAGCCAGAGCGGCGCGGCTAACGATTTCTTTTAATTGGCGATCCTCGGCAGAAGCGGTAGCCCGAACAATGCTCAAATAACAGAAGCCTGACTCGGTCGCGCGTTAACCCGGGCTGAACTCTGCTCTTTAAGCAGCGGATAAATCAAATGTTTTTATCGAGCGTCGAATCCCGACGCTCGTCGCAAATTGACATCCCCCGGTAACGGGGAAATTACAGAAATTATCCAGCGAGCGAGCGTTCGCGCCCGTGTATATGCATGTATATATGCGTGGCAGGCGGAGATCGCGCGTCGATGAGCCGCGAGATGCGCCGTTCCTTAATTGTGAGAGAATGCTCATATAATATATCCAGCTCCGAAGGAAGCATAAGCGCTAAAGTTTCCTCGTCCCGACGGTGAAAGTCCCTCCGAATCGCGGCGCGCTCAGCCTCCCCGCCGGCCTCCTCTCTCTCTCTCTGCAATGCCGTTTTCCCATAACCGCCGCGGAGCGGAGAGACGATTATGTGCGCTCCGCGCGCGCGTGTGGATGTATGTGTGTACGAGCGAGCGCGCGATTTACGCGCCGGCGCAGGTGCGTGACTTTCGAACCGAGAGAGCTGTTAAGAGGCTCCGCAGAACTGGGAGGACGCGACGATTGTAAGATCGTTTGCGCGAGAAAAAAAAGAAAAATACGCCGCTTTTACGTAAGTCTAATTGCGAGGCGTCATTTTCAGGCCGCTGGATGCCTTCGGGTGATAAAGTCGCCTCGATTGCTTGTAATTGAGAATAAATTCTCATTAATTTAGCTTTGGGCCAGTTCTGTTTTTTTACAGAGCCGTGTACGCGGCAGTCGATAATAGATTGTCCCGTTCGAGTGCGCGGAATGAAAGTGCAAATGCACAGTGGAAAGTTGGGATCAGCTGTCGACAATGACGCTTCGGAATTTATAGCATTGAACAGGTGAAGTATTGTCGAGATGATGGGAAATCCATCGACGTTAATCAAGATTTTACGGCTCGCGGAAGGGGAGCGGGGGAAACGGAAAAATTTGCGGCGCGCGAATTTTACGGCGCAATAAGAAAACTTTCTAACCGTATTTTCTATGTAAATATGACGAGTATTTCACGAAAATCATGGCACAAGCGCGGGGAAACACAATGGAAAGGTTTTTTGTGCGCGAATGCCGTACTTTGCGATAAATTGAAGCCTCGGTGTGCTTTCTACTTTTTCTTTTTCAGAGGATAGTTTTCATCTAAATGCCAAATTATGGTTTAAGGAGTGAAAATGAAATTGTCGCTGATACCCGGCGTATCGTGAATCTTAATGCTTCTATTATGTTAATTGAGACGAGGCCACAAAAAAGAATTATTGGCTCAAGAATTAAAGCAGGGCAATCGATAAAGAGGCACTTATTTATTACATTATTATCGGTGATTTAGCGCTTATTTTTACAGCGCGCATAAAAATGACGAACTGTGCAATTCAATTAGCGGTACTAGGGTATAAAGGTACTTTGATTGAATTATTTCTATTATCGAATCAAATTATAGGAATGCCTGCGCGCAAGAGAGTGAATTCAAGAATTCGCGTTTTTTCCAGCGGGGAAAACCGGTAAGAGCAGGCAGCGAGACTGAAAAGGCCCGGAGAAAAAAGCGCGAAACGGGCGGGGTGCAACTTCTCGGCATTACGAAATGCTCTCTCTCGCAAGGATTTTTATTGTGTCGAATCAGCGACGCAGGAAATGAGCGCAGCTGCCTCTGTAAACACGGCGCGCTTATGGAAATCGAGCCGGGATGTGTTTATATATATATATCGATAAATAATTCAACGGCTTAGGAAGGCATAACGGCAAAAAGCGCGCGAGGCTCTCACGTAATTATTTGCCAAAGGATAATCGCAAGTGCAACGTACTTTCTCTCTCTCTCTCGCACTTACTTCGTTAAATTTCCTGCATCGAGGACGACGGATTCTTCCGCCGTCGCTTCGAGCTTGTCTATACGCAAACGCGCTCTCGATTCTTCGGGGCTATAAGCTGTCAAAACGTGATATAAGCCGCCCCGAGTAAACACTTCAGAACTCGGCTGCCGCGACTCGAGTCGAAAAGGCGATGTAATTGTACTTTTGCGCAAAAAGCGCTCGAGAAATCGCGCCGAGAAAAACCTGCGACTTTCCACGAAGCGAGAGGAATCGTTATATTTCTGCGATTCCATTGTCCGCGCGAAGAGTCCGGAAATTCGCGGCACCTTCCGGTGACGAACCGCGACGAGGGTGGATATAAAAACGCTCATCCGAGCCGCGCGGCGCAACTTTCTTCCTTTCTTTCGATTCGGATCTCCTCTCTCGTTTCTCCGAAAGCAGCTGCGGCAAGAAGCGCGCTCCCTCCGAACGAGCGTCCTATTGGATTCGGAGACGAGGCCGCGCGAAAAAAAATCGGCGCCGCGGCCGAGAACGAATAAGGCATTACGCTGGCAACTTTCACAGAAACAGTTCATATTAGATTCAGAGAATTTTTTTCTCCCCGGCGTAAGAGAGGCGGTGCCGAGCGCGAGGAAAGAGAGGGAGAGTGAAAAAAGCGGCTAAACACAGCCAGGCAATTTTCGAGCAAGACAAGCCAATTACATAAAAGAGACGGCGGCGCGCGGAAAAAGGCGCGCGTGCGCAATATAATTGCCCGCGTAATCAGCAATGAATCTCGTTACAATGCGTTTCTCGATCTGTCGGCGGGGGGGATCGTTAGCGCGAGAGGCGCGATGATACGGCGGGAAAAAGCAGTCGGCGATATGTAGGTAACGGTAACGACGGCACTCGAGGAGCGAGAGCCTGCCGATCCTCGCCTCGGGAAGTTTCTTTTCAAGGTCAGCCGGCGCGAGTTACCGATCATGAATATTTAGGCTCCGCGAGCAGCGCGACATCTGTCATTACATCGCTCTGACCTCCTTGGGGGGAAAAAAACTCGCCGAGCCGCTTCTTCTTCTTCTTCTTCGTACACCGCCGAGGAGTATAGGAAAAAAAGATCGTCCGCCCGATCGACTTTTTTTCTTTCCTGCGATATCGCGAATGCGTAAACAGCTGCCTTTGCCTTGGCGCATCATTCAGAAATCTGTCGCCGAGTCTCCTTTTTTCCTCGACGCTTCGAAGGATGTTTGGAAATCTCCGCAAACAATGGATATATTATCGATTGTGCGCGAGCTTCGATTGCACACGGAAACGATTCCCTCGGCGACATTTAACCGCGAACGAGCTTTGTTATTCACGAGGCAAAGAACTGTTTATAGCTCAGTATGCTACTTCAGCAGGCCGTATAAGCGCTGTCGCAATCGATCGTTTCGCGCTGCACGCGGCCGAGAGAGCCGCGCTTCCGGCGTTCGTTGACTCTACCCCATGTACAGAAGTACACGTAGACGTTTCCTTACCTCTGGGCATGCCGCAGGGCCCGGGTGTCCGGGCATTGTCGAGGAAGTCGAGGTCGAACTGGCGAGCGCGCGGGAAGGTGAGCGCCACGTGGGCCTCGACCGCGTGCCTCGCCACCAGGACGACGAACAGCAAGAGAAGCGGCTGCATCCTGCGGCCTCGAGAGAGAGAGCTCCTCGCTATCAGCAGCAGCAGCAGCCCCTCCTGGGGGGCGCCCGCCTCATCGGCCCGCAACCTGCAAAACGAGCCGAAGCTTTATAACTTTGAAAATCTCTTTAACGGGTGAACCGCTGCACCGCTTTCGTAATAGCTTTTACTCGTCGAGCTTTTCGATGATAGTCGCGTAGACTCGTTACGCGAGGCGTTTACTGCCAGCGGCGGGCTCATTTTTAACTGGGATCGGCACTGCCGCGCTGTTTTTCTATAATTGAGGCGCGCCGCGGTCCACACCTATTAGAGAACAATATTTGCTTATAATTGTTTTCACTTTTACGACACTGCCCGGCGCGCAGATTTAAAAATGGTCTTTGAGTAAAAGTACTATTGTGACATAAGGATATTGTGCATTTTAGCATTGTGACGTCACCGCGGGGCAATAATTTTTCAGGTGCCTCATACCGTCGGCGATTGTCGGGATAATTGGATAAAAAAAAACTGGCGCGTTTATCATTATTAGGTAACCGGCGGGCCGCTCGAATGAATTCTATATGTACATTATTTAATAAATAAAAACTGGATTCTACGCGGCGTCCCGAAATTTCGTATGTAAATGTATTTTGAAACAATGGGGAAGCTTTCCTCGTTGCGCCGCCGCGGTGAGAATGAAATTTCTAGTCGTTAGAGAGAGATTTCTCTTCCTCGTGAAAAATAAGTCTTTACTTGGCCAAGCCGTAGGAAAATAGTAAATGTCAGCGTCCGTTACGGACTAACGAAACAGATTCATGATAACTTGTCATCTTGTCTAATCGAACGGATTGCCTGGAAGGCGCTTTCCTTATTACGTATCGAAACGAAAACGTTTAAGCGAATCTATTAATAGATAAAAAGGCCGCTCGAGCTACTGTTTTAAAAGAAGCGAAAAAGTTTTACGCTCGTTTCTTAACGAATGTACTTTAAATTCAGAGTACCGCAAAGTTTACGGAGAGATGGAACAAAATTTCTTCTGCACCCGACGTGACGTAAACGTTAAAGCATTCCACTTTTATTCAAAAGCTAAAATAAAACTGGCACATTGATTCGTAAATACGGGAATTGCAAAGATCCATATTCACGTCAATCACTGTAAAGAGCCAGCAATAAAGCATTCGGTAAATTACTCGTTTCGCAGGACGCGAATTGACCACTTTACCTACATTTACCAGTCCGAGTCGTTTTTCGTCGATTTTCGCTCTTTTTCCGAATATATCCGCGCGCGGACTGCTTTCCAGTTCTGTAATCCCCGCTCATTACCGCGGCGAGTCTCCCCCCATTACCTTAATTAAACAAAAAGCATTGCGAAATTACGAATCGGACGCGCTTGTTAGGACGCGCGCATTTTCATAAATTATTTCCTCGTTATTAACCGCGCGAGCAGAGTATATACATATACCCGCGAGACAAATGAAAAGCTTCTTCCGGGATGAAAAGTCCCCTCGCAAGCACAAACGGGACGTAACGAAGCAGGAAGCTAGCGGTGTGTCGGAAATTTCTTCCTTCATCGGTAGAGGCGGTGGCCGAACGTAAGCTTTCTTTTTCGCGACGCGAGAACGCTAATTATACCGATGCCCGGAGAGAGATGAGCCCCGGCTTTCCAATCTATATCTATATGCTAATCCGCGATGCCACTCGGCCCCGACGTCCGCGGAATTTTAATTTCACCGATAATTAAATTTGATAAAGCCCGGGTTCTCCGTTTTTTCTTTTTCCTTTGCTCTCTTTATACGCTGGACGCGGATTCGAGGATGCTCGTTTAATTAAAAACCTGCCGATTGCCCGGCCGATCGATCGATCGAGGGCCTCCTGTCGCTCTTCCCGATCAGCGTGCGAACATTGTTATTAACATACTTCGGCGGTGGCGTTAGAAAAAAAAAAAAGAAAAAATGAGGAACAGTTAGCATTCCCGGCTAATGGAGGGCCCCGCGTATACAAGCACCGCGGTCTGAAATTATGTGCGCGCGTCCGTCCGCGCCCCGACTGTTTCCACTATTAAATTAAGATTCGCCCGGTATGCTAATCCGCAACCGTACAATGGGCCCCTCTCTCGGCATACTTCCTAGAAAGCGGATTTTAAGCGATATGCATTAACCACCGCGGCGCGAAATCCCCGCGGTAAAAGCCCGCAAGAATCGGCGAGGAACAGTTATACCACATCTCGCTCGCTTCCCAAAAGGCGCGCGCGCTTTGGGGCAGACGCGGAGCGCCTGTGTATATACGCGCAGGAGCGTACACAACCGCGTCCCGAAGGCTGCTCGCGCGAGAGGAATGCGCGAGACTTTCCTACAGACATCGGCTTCGGCGCTCTCGCGATCTCGCGTGGTCCAGGCGCGCGCATTATATAGGCTCGGCCGGCGCGCGGATGCCAAGGATGCCGAGAGGGAGCGAGAGAGAGAGAGACCCCCAAGGCCGCCGATTCCCGAGCCAGAGCTCCTTCTCGCTTCGTTATTTATGAATAAGCGCCGAGATAAGCGCGGCCCGCGTGGATTGGGCATGTTTTATTCATGCGGAGCTCATGGCAGGACGTCAACAAGGTATAACCGGCCGGAATTATTTTTGCGCAACGGCCGCTAATCGCTCTCGGCTCCGCAACCTTTTCCTTTCCTCCGCGCGCTCGATCGGTCGCACTTTAATTAGCACTTTCGAAAGGGGGCTCTCCTCCGCGCGCCTCACCGACGACGGAGAGAGAGAAGCGCCGCCGCAACGAGCGACGAGGCGCTAATTGCCGATGCACGTGGGAACATCTCTCGCGCTCTGCGCGGCGACGCTCCTTTTCATTTTCGCAAACGACTCTCTCTCTCTCTCGCCGCCGAGGAGAGGAGAGCAGCCGAACAATCCCGGCGTCGGCGTTGCGCAACGACGACACACTCGTCCATTCACAGGTGCCTGCTGCCGTTTACCTCGCGGTTCGAAGTCGCTCGAACTGCCACGGGAGGAACTGCACACTGGAACCGCACGCACTATCGACCGTTCGATTCGCACTCCGTCTATGTGTATACAGCTCTGCTCCGCTTCAGGGGGCGGCCATTTTGGTAGCAGCTGGCGCGCCTTGGGTCCGTGCGGGCTGTCTCTCGAGCTCTCTGTGCCTTCGGAGCGAGTCGCTGCGCGCGTCACGGGGATCGGCCGAGGACTGACTCGACTTCGAGACTACGGGGCCGCTCGCCCTCTCTCTCTCTCTCTCTCTCACTCCCGCCGCCGAGATCGGCCGGGCTCGACGGCGCTCGGCCCTCCTCGCCTCCGCGAGCGATCGCTGCTGCAGCGAAAATCGTCCCCCCCCCCCCGCCCCCCCCCGGAGAAGGCACCGCGCATCTTTCGCGGATATTCCAAGGCGCCGCGCGAGGTTCGCTGGACCGGACTCGGCGGCGGCCGCCTTTTTTGACCCCCCCCCCCGCGAGCGAGAGCGATCTCCTTTTCGGAGCGCGCGAGGATGAAAATTTGGAGCATGGGAGCGTTTTGCCGCGGCGATCGCGTGGGCCGGAGCTGCAGGCCGCCGCTTTTTATGTACGGAGGAGGATTTCGACGGCGGCTAATGTAAGCGGCAATTCTGATTCATCGATTCGCTTTTCTTCGGGGATAATTATGCCGGTCGTCACGGCCTCGTTGGGCAAGTGGATAATTTTTGTATCTGTGCAGCGGCTGACGTTTTCGTCGATTGAATAAAGGATATTTATGCAATATCCTCGCGGAGGCTATGACATCATTGCGCCCGCGCGCGTTCGTTCGACGCCGCGAAATATCGTTTCTTAAAGAGTGCGCGTTAAAATTGTACGCGATAAGTGCTGAATCAGTTTTCAAGATTAAGAGAATTTTAATCAGTCGTTACTGTCGAAAGATTTGCATTAGTTCCGCGCGAGACCAGTTTGCTGAATTTGTTATATGAACATATGAAAATTCTTATCGTATTTACCGATTTGTAGTTCACGGACAGTCTTGCAGTTAAACTTTCATCCGGCGACGATATAACGTTAAAAACCAGAAAATTTTTTACGGTTCGTAGGAAAGTAGTTTAATTCGAAAATACTTTTTCCATTTTCACGGCAGCCCGAATGATACTTGTCACAAATAAGATATTAACCTTGGCGAGCTGGTAACGCTGTGCACCTTGCTCGAAACAACAAGATCTCGTTGTTTTCTTTTTTCGAGAGGAGAAAAAAAAGCACATTTGAAGATCACAAACCGTTCCTCCGGTAAAAAGTAGCGGTGATCGGTTCTGGATTAAAATAAAACGAACGTATCTTTATCTTCATCGAAGAGCCCCGGAGCGGCTCTACTAGTTCCAAACGAGTTTTTTCCGTCGTTAAGAAATCGTAGGAAAAAAAATTCCTGTAATTCGACATACTAAAGGAATGCATAAATAAAAGATGTACAGGCAGCGGAGAGGAGTCGCGAGTGGAACTTTCGTCGAAAAAATTCAGAGACTTTTCACTATATACGCCTCCCGAGAGTCATCAATTTCTTCGTTATCCCCCCGCGCGCCGCGGGTATAACAAAGGAAAAATTCGCGCACACCTGTAATTGGAAATAATTCCAGTGTACCCCGCCGCCGGCGGGTGCAATGAAATTATTCAGCCGATACGGATCTACAAACACACGGCGGGGGCATATCTCCGCTGGGATTCGATCGCCGCACTTTCGTAGAAATTCGATAGATCAACGAGTCCGTCGGCGTAGAAGTCGCGGCGCGGCCGTGTGCTCCGTGCTCGCTCCACTTCTAGCGGTCGGATTTCTAAAAAAAAATGGAGCCAGCTTTTTGTCGGCGCCAGGCCGATTATTCATGAGGAACGCTCGCGGACATTGATACCTCGGACCTATCCGCTGCTCCGTACGTACATAGAGGCTCGAGCGTACGGAGGCGGCGGCGGCGGTGGCGGTGGCTCGTTGCGAAAGGCGCGCGCGCGCATTGTCTTGAATGGCGCATAGGATATAGCCTTAGAGCCACGTACGGGCAGGCACGTGCTGCATACGTTTTACGGGCGACGTCGGGAATGTGGAATGACACACGCGGCGAGGATGACTTTTTACGGGCAGGAAGAGCGCGCGTCGTATATGCGAGGCACGCGGTGGGTGAGTTCGATGCCGGGACGCGAGTGGCGCGCCGGAGGCTGCCTCTAACTCGGCTGCATTTTAATTTAAGGCTAACGGAAGCCGTCGCCTGGCCTAAGGTCGATCGCGAATCGAGGATCAATGTCGTTTGCGGCTCGAGAAGCGCGGAATGCCCGGCGAGTCGAGGAAAAAAGGCAGCCGCAGAGAGAGAGAGAGCTTGCGCAATACACCGCTGTGGATGAATATCGCTGTACTCGATGTGTGGAAGGAGAGGAGCCCCGCGGAGAGGAGGCCCGGCTAACGGCGGCCTGCACCTGCGGTAGGTATACACGCGGAGAGTCGCAGCGACGGGGAATTACTTTCTTTCTTTATATGCCAGTGGCTCCGGTGCGCGACTGGCGGACGGGAGAGGGCAGATCGGCTCAACAGGTCGCAGCAGCAGATCCAGTCCCGCTCCCCACTCCAGCTTGATACGTTATCCGAAAATTTCATGGCTTCTTTTCATTCCTTTCGCTCGAGGATTCTCTCGAGAGAGGCTTCATTCAGCGCCGCCGCCGTGAGTACCGTTCGGTCCCGAGCGCCCGCACCTCTTTACGTAACCTCGGAGAGCTTTTCCGATAATTTCCTGGTCGAAATCTCGCCCCTTTTTTTATACCTACCACCCGCCGCCCGGAAGAAAAAGAACATTGCTAATTACATTAGGACGCCGTGCTTTCTCGAATCGCGATTTTCGCTCATCATCCGCGATCCTCGCCGGAATTGAATTTTCGCTAAAACCGCAAGAATTATTCAGTCGAGACAATTTGACATGGCGAAAATAATTCGTCGGATTTATTTCGCTTCTTTGATTGTAATTACGGTAAAACGCCCGCAGATTAGCTTATAGCCTTAATGCGACCGAAATTGCGGTTAATAAGAAAACGAGCGTTACAAGAAGAGCCTATAGTTGACGACTGCTCGCGCACATACATATATATAGTTTAGAATCGGGTGTAAAGACGCGGGTTGTGAATTGTGAATTTATTGCGAGATCCTCCGGCTCCGAGCAACGAGCGGGTCAGAATTTTCCATAAAGTCTCGAGGCGGCACTGAGCGCAGAGCTCGTTGGCAGGCGCGCGAAAGCGATACATAATAAGAATTCATGTGGGCTACACGCGCGCGCGCAGCACGCGCAATTATCTCGCGCGGTTTATATCACTTTCCTTAATTTATGGCTGAAAAATCGGGTTCGCGCGCGCATATATAAATTGTCGTAATAGTATATCTTATAAAAAAAACTATACGAAGCGGACGCCCGTTATTTACAGCCGCGCGCGGCCCGGCAAAATGAAAATTTTACATCGCGGCAGCAGCAGCTCTCCTGTTACGGAATACGGGATTTAACCTCCCGCTAATTTCCGAACCGAAACTGGGTTATACGCAGCCGGAGAATTTCGTCGATCGAAGCCGTACCGTAAGAAAACGGACGCTCGGAATGATCGAAGCGAGTGAGGGGGGGG
>UCOL01000471.1:0-64495 GCA_900474335.1 Ormyrus nitidulus
CCCCCCCCCCGCCCCCCCCCCCGGGCGAGATTTTTTGCCCCTCGGAATATCAGCCGCTTTCGAAGCCGGTTACGCAGATTGCGGAGCCGTTGCTCGTTAGACTACAAACAGCTGAGAGAGAGGGGACGCTTTCGACGAGTTTTCTTTCGCTCGCGATACACAATAATCGGCCGGGGCGGCGATTCAATAACGGAAAACAATCACGAGAACTCGGGACGTCATAACCACACGTTGGACTCTGAATTATTCGTGAAAAGCTTTCCGCGGCATCCATAATTCATCGGGGCAACGAAGACGCTTTCGTTCTTATTCTCTCCATTCTCTCCCTTTTCTGTTATCCACGAATTCTCGGCAGCTGCACTTTCTCGTAACAAATGAAAACGCCTCGCAATTCCGTTTTGCGCTCTCTCTCTCTCGCTTTTCTACCCTGCAGTGTAAATCTTGAGGAAATGCCTTTCTCGCGTTGGGAACGATTCATTCCTGGCTTTTCTCCGCGTTCCCGATCTTGGCGACGATGATTATTTTAAAGAGGATTCGTAATTACGGGAAATTAAAGTTTGCCTTGAATTACGCTCCATGAATGCTGCAACTATTCGTTCATTCGCCAAGAGCCATCTGATAAAATTGGAAAAAAAGAAGCTTCGGGAATAAAATACTTCTTTAGCGCCGAAGAAAAGGTAGTATCGATAAATTCTTGATTATTACTTAAAAATCGATTTTATGTAATGGAAAAGTACAGTTATTCCTTTACCATTAAATTTACACTTAGTCCGTTTACGTTAAATTGAAAAAAAGGCGCTATTTACTGCAGAAGAGTTGTTATGAGTCATGCAGTAAAACGAGAGCATGTAACCGACTTTTATGAAAATGAGCGAGTTTTTGCCGCTATTGAGAAAGACGAAGTCGCTAATAAAGCAGAATTTGATAAATTGGGTACTAGTCCATAAATAAACACTATTCCAAAGTAATATAATATATAGAAAAAATTAATAATCATTTCGAGAACTAATTTAGTCGTTCATTAATGAAGTACTTGTACAAGATTGTACATAATTCGCGTAATAACCCTTAATCCGTAACTGCTCGACGAACGAGTAAGTTAACTATGAATAGCAGGGTGTAAACGCAGAAGTGGAGCCTTAGTTCCAGATTATGCGGTCGATCGGTTGAGACTATGAGACTCTCGCCGCTGATTGCGAATGAAACAGCTGGATTATTTGAATAATTGACATTTTGGGATGCAGATTCGTAATGTTTACTTTTATACAATTTTCGTGTCTTCTAAAAAAATGAAACAGATATATAAAAACATGATTTTATTGAAAATTTAATATTTAATTTAACTTGTAAATACCGTCAAAATAAAGCGTGTCCATTTTTAAGGAGGATTTAAAGTAAATATGTTCATATAACAGTGCTTTAGATCCTATTAAAATTTTACGGGTTTAATCAAGAACAGCATTATATTTTTACCGTTTTATAAGACTGACAATGAAACTTTTCAGTTTAACTTTGATTATGCAAGGTCCAGAGAGAGAAATAGCCGAGCGCAGTATAAAAGTTCTGCGATTCTTTCGAGTGTAAGATGACATAAAACGCACGCCGAAACGCTCTTCCATTCTCTCCTTAAAGCACCAGAGACCGCGAGCGCAAAAGCAGTTGACCTTTCAATGAAAATTCACGTAAAAAGGTTTGCTCCGCGGAGCCTTTTTTATTTTTAAAAAAATGAAAAACAAAAACTAACATCAAGCTGTTGCCTTTGTAACTCAAATGTCCATGCAAATGCGAGAATAAGTAATTTACGTTCTATAAACTCTAAAAATGAATAAGTGAAATTAGTCCGTATACACTTAATAAATACAGTTAATTTCACTTATTCACTTTTACAGAGAAAACTTAAAGTTATCGTAAAACATGTTTTAATTAATAAAGTTAAATGATAACTCTTTGATGTGTTGAATATTTTAAAAGTTTTACATAAACGCACTGCAATTTGCCTGAGAATTAATACAGACCCTACACTGAAATCGTTATCATTAAAAAAAAAGTAAGTAAAAATTCGCCAACGAATCTGCTGCTAAAGTATACAGTCAAGATACAGAGAGTATAGAGAAGAAAGCGACTAGGCGAGAGGAGAGGCCACGAGCGGGGAGGCGGAAGTACAAGGTACATCAGCCCCCTGTCGAGGGATAAAGGCATTAGACGAGAACATAAGTCACGAGCCTCGAGCACTTACTTACCTTCGCGAGCTAGGCGGTATACGCCTGCCTCTCTAATATCATTAAAAGATCGATATTTTCCTGCTCTTTTTTTGGGCTACTCGAACGCTTGATCGATGTCAATTTCTTTTCGGCATTAGTATTCAGAATACAGGGCGATCAAGACTTCGCAAATAATAATCGGAATATAATTTTTTTTGCCAAGGTTGACTAATGAAGAATCCTTGCAAAAGAGTTCAGATAATCGATCTGAGTATTAATATTTAAATAGTAGTATATTAGAAATATTTCTCGAAGCTACGTTTTTAATTTTATTATATATATATATATAAATAATATATTACGTATATTAAATTATTTCATGTATTTTTAAAAAATTGAAGAAAGAGACTTTAAATTTTACTTTTAATCATAATCTTTTAAATATTATCTCCAGTAAATCTGTTTAAAAACTCAGCACCTCTTTAAAACGCGAAATGGAGTATGAATAAGTTAGTTTAACCTGATATACATATTTGACAAGTATTCTTGCTTCCATTCAACTTCCGTAAAAAATTTGCCTTAATTACGAAAGTTTCCAATCATTAATTCGTTCTATAATCTCGAAATAAAATGAAAAATTTTAGAACAATAAAAGAAAGATTAAATAACAATAAAATAAAGTGCCTGCAATTTTGGCAATTATATTGTTCGTAGATTATGAAAAAATTTTAAAAATTTAAAACCTACCTTTTCAACAATAATTTTTTGTAACATAAAATTGATATCATAATTATGATAACGCGTCGCTACATTGTTATCACACAGAGAAAAATTCTCTATTAAAAATTACAATAGTCAATCTTAATTTTCTCACAGACTGACATTGTTGGAAAAATTTTTAGTAAAGAATTTTTCTCCGTGCACTAATATATATTAGAAAGTCCAGCACCACGATTATAAAATTTTACTCTAGACGAGTAGTTAAGGTTATAAATACCTGACAGACCTCGGTATCATTCGCACTAGCAGCGTGTAAAATGTAAACATCACCTAACGTCGCGTAGTGGAAGAAAACAAAGTTAAGTATGAGTAATAATACATAATCGCTTATTCCAATTTTAGTTGATAGGTTCTTTATTAAAAATAGAATGAAATAAAAAGTATTCCATTACTCAGTCTTAAAAAAACATCGCATGAACAAAGAAAAGCAAAAGTCCCTGAGCCCGAGGCCGTCGATGATGGGGTGTGCATCGTAGTTTTCTATATGTAGCTACGAATTTCCCTAGAAAAAGGTATCTCCGACGACCAATTCGTTCGTAATGCGATTCAACTTCTGGTGATCGAAGATGCAGCACTTTAAGCGAATTAAGCATTTGGCACCGAAAACTATTGGTGATCTCGGACTCGAGGATTTTTTGCTCTTCTTCTATGGTGTCTAAATCCTTGCGTATTGATAAATAATTTTAAAAGGTCCTTAATTCAGTACAAATTAACCAATTGCCTTGCTAAAAGAATGCCATATTTAATAAATTCCTAGCTAACAGGCAGCTTATCCTCTAACGATGTTCTGTTTAAATAACCGATTGATTATATTCTTGATAACTAAAATCCTTTGGAGTTAAAAATGGAATTGTTTAACTGTTATTTGTTTTTAACTGTTATTCGTTTCTTATGTCTATTTATCGTGTTTTCAATCAAATTCTTACTACCGTAATACGTTGTTATAGCCTGAAAATACATTCAGGATTTAATTCGTTTCTACCATGTAAATGTTTTCCTTTGTTTGATAAATCGAAGATTGTCTACATACAGAAAGTAGTAAACAGATTTTAATTAATTCATAATATTTTAAAAGTTAAAGAGTTATATCTCAAATTCGTAATAAATTCCTAAAAAAATCAAATAAAAACAATACTACTTTAGATGAATCGTATTGGGTACTCTAATTAATACTTAAATCAAAGCTTGGTCAATAATTAATCAATACTTCCATTTCATTGACGATTAATGTATAGATGTATTCAAAGTGTCACGTAATAATAATATTTATGCTTTAGTTTCAGTCAAATCAGGGATTAACATTGGAAAAGCTTTTCTTGTAAGCTTGATCGCTCCATAAATAAAAGTCCAATCAACGTTCTATGCGCGAACTTCTGTTACAGTTTCCCCTCTCCCATAGCAAAGGTAAAACGTAGTTATCGGATAAAAAGAGAGCGAGAGAGAGTGAGAGAAAGAGAGAGAGAGAGAGAGAAAGAGAAGAAGGCGTCCACACAGACCGTAGACTTTGCGAGCTTGCGCTTTCTCCCGGTAAAGCACATTTAGCCCATGTACTACACAAGCAGCCTTACACGTACTCGTACATGTACACAGCAGTAGGTGTGTATCGGCTTTTCTCTCTGACACGACGTACTTAATAAATACGTTTATCGCCTGGCTGCCCCGGCACTACCCATCTTGCGGCTGAGTGGATACCCTCTTCTCTGACGTCACTCGACTCCTCTCTCTCTCTCTCTCTCTCTCTACCTCTTTGCCCCTTTCCGCCGATACGCCGGGCACCCTTTTGTCGTTGCCTTTTTTAGCGGATCTCTCTTCTTCCCCGATGCCCCTCCGCTGCGCGCGCGCGCGCCGGGATTTCGACGCTAATACGCCGCCGGCTTTTTATCGATCTAATTTTCTTGTCAAGAGAATGCGGGCCTTTCGTTCGGGAGCGGCGATCTTTGTTTACTCCGCTTAATTGAAAACGAATGGCTCGGTGCAACTGCGAGAGTTATCGTCTATTTGAATAAGCTGGCGATGCGAGATTACGACTGTTTCGCTATTTGATTTCTGACCAAAGGATACAAGGAAAATTTTCAAATGTTCAACGTTAATTATTCACAAAGATTAGATTAGAAAGTGGTTAAAAAATGTCGAATTAATAATCTAAACAAAAACGGTGTACTAAAAGTCGTTACTCTTTGCAAAATTAACAAAGTGTCTTTAGTAAGTTCAACGAAATATTGAACAATAGTTTCTCTCGTCAGACCGTCTTTTTGAAAGACGAAAAAGAAGACACGAGACCGCGAGTAAAACCTTGTATTTTTTTTTGCTTGCGGAGTCTATGAGCAAAGCCCTCTAGAAAACTAAGTTGACCCGCTTTCAGTGAGAATCTATCTCGTCTCCACTTCGAGAGCAGCTGAAGATTCGATTTCTCCGTGATTTCGCCTTTTTTGGTCGCTCTTTTATTTTCCGTTCCCTCACTTGTCTTTCTCATCTGACTAAGACACTTCGAAATTTGCAACGATAAGACTTCAATTTTCAACAATATTCATTTTTACAAAATAAGTGTCGACGCGTGAAATAGTTGATTCTTTTATTTTATTCATTTTGCCCTTTCGGAAACTTGACGAGCGGCCTATTTAGAAAACTAATATCTATTGTGTTATACTTTCAGACTACCGAAATGAGAAACGAAACTGTTATGTTATACGAGACAAAAGGAGAAATGGCGAAAAAGTTTTCCCGAAAGAGAGCTTTTATATTTACAATGACATAAAAAAGAATTCCGGTAAAAACTGTGATTAGAAATTAATATATTGTAGCTTAGAGTTACATTAAGTCACAGAAGAATGAAGAATTCTAAAAGTGTCGTCAAAGCGCAAGAAAGCTTCGAAAAACGCCGGTCTCCGCAATAATCGGGGTGTGCGTTATATTGGTTCTCTGAAAATTCCGCAGGCGGCTTTGTCGCTTTTGCATCCAGCGAAGCAGCCGCGCGGTGGATACACTTGCACACACTGTCGGGCATATAATGGGACGACGACGAGAGAGAGAGAGAGAGAGAGAGTGAACGAGCGCAAAGTAGGTCGTCTTTGCGCGGGCGGCTTTTCCACGATCGACAGCTCGGAAACATCTTTAATGAAGCGACCGATCCACTTACCCGTAATTACCTAACTGCTATCCGGCGTGGTTAGACGTCGACGGCGGAGAGGGAGAGAGAGAGAGAGAGACAAAATAGAAGAGGCACGCATTGATTAATCGAAGTTTATTATGAGGTTGCGCTTAGTGTGCATGTATGGACCTCGTGATCGCTGCAGACCTGTAAAAAGTTTGAATAAGCGAGGAGATTTTTGTAGAATCTTTACCAGTTTAAAAACTTAATATTTTCGTTTATAACAGTCTAAAAATTCGCTTTATGAGTTTAATGAAGATCATTTGTAGTGATTTATAGTGCCTTTGTCCGCGATAATTTGATAATAAAGCTTCAATTTTTAAATATTCGTTACAAGATAAGACAGATCCTTGGCCAGAATATGATCCGGATGAGTCCAGAATGAATCTGTAATTACATACGTAGACGTTAATTAGCGGATGTTCTGATAACTATACTTTGTGCACTTCGTCCCTACAGTCGTACTGAAATTTAGACTCAGTTATTTTCCTACCTCAGCTATGAAAGTTAGTAAATTAAAAAATTTTTCAATCTTAGAAATAATATTTCTGCAATCAAAAAATGAAATAATAATAATAATGCCTAATGATTTTTCGTTATAATGAATAATAATGGTTTTTAATTCCACTAAAATTTAATTTCGAGTAAAATTGCAAGAACATAGCTAATAGAAGAAAATAATTGCAAATCTTTTGAATAACAAAAAATGTAAACTCCTAAGATGTCTTTTTAATTTTAAAAGGCATTTCAATATTGGAATTGTTTGGCTTGATCGAATTCTAAATTACATGCAAAGAAGAATTTCCTTATAGAAGTAAGAAATATATAACAATGTGTTTAAATTTTTGCAAAACGTTGCCGCGAGCGGTTACGAAAATTGACCCCCTTTTTTCCGATACTAATTAAGGCTATTTGCAACTGAACATCCTGGTGAAACCAGATTCCGTTTTGCGTAATGCATCTCTAGATTAGCTATATGTACAGGCGAGCGTAAGGAATTGCGAGAGTTCAATAGGCCAAAGTCAAACGTATTTTGTGACATTCGCCAGCTTACCGCAATAAAGATTTATTTTACAGCACGCCGAAAGTTTTACATTCGCGAGCAAACAAACTGATTTATTTCTGCCAAATTCCTTTAAGTCTTCTATTGTAAATGTATACATTTCTTGTTTCTTGTACTCCCCAATTTTCCGCGTGAACATTTCAGTATACATTTCTTGTTCTCTTCAACTTGCGAAAACTTCATTAACACTCCAACTATGAGAACAAAGCGTCTGTATAACTGCTGTTATTCTATATAATACGTATTTTCTTCTATAACATTGAAAAACAGTTTGACTAAAAACTTTGATACGTCTTACTAACTTTTAATATTATTTACTTTTAATTATACTTTATTATCAATTAATTTATTAGCTAAAATGTATTAATCCCTATTTACTAATAGTATAGCAATAGAACAAATTAATACCGAAGATCGACTTGGCAACATGAAACGTAGCGTGGTTGCCAGATATTTAATTTTCGTTTAAATTATTGAAAAAAGAAACAGCTGCATCTGTAAAAACCTGAAAATCAGCCGGAAAAAAAAATAATGCAAAAAATATTTTTCTTAAATAGTTAAGTTTTAGATTAGCTCAATAAGATGAAAGCTTTTCGGTCTTACCACACCTGGCACTTTCCACTGTATCAAATAACAGCACACTGCCGTTCAGTAGAATTTCCCAGGTGTGGCAAGGCCGATATCTACTTCGCATGTTATTTAATCAGCTTAAAGTAGATCCGCGACATTTTCTAAAAATAAAGAAAATGCCCCCCCGACTTCCAGATCTATAAAATTTGCAATGCCATTTTTCGAATAATTCGTTTGAACCGTGGCAATATTAATTAAGTATCGACGTTCACTTTAGTAAATTGACTGGTTCAATTTAATTACAGCACTTTACTCGAAACCGCGATCAGCCGACCAATCCATGTTATCGAATTATAATTAAATTCTTTGCAGTTCGAACTGACTGTACTCCAGAAGCCACAAGATTTCCGTGAATTTGCTAAATAGTGACGAAACCTTTTTCCTACCTGTTAATTTTAAACGACACAGTGGCAAATTTAGAATTTCGAATAATCTGTCTCCTTTTAAAAATAACCTCTTACGATCCAGTTCCGAAAAAGTGGCCACGATTTATTCTCAAATAATTCGAATTCCCGCGCGAATAAAGAAACCGCTAAAAATCCGAGAGTTTTCAAAGCGCGCACGCACGCGGAACGGAATAAAAAGTGGGCGCGCGTGTGTGCGCGTGTGTGCGCGCGTGTATAAGAACGGTCTAAAAGGCGCGTCGGCGCTCGGGCGACACCGCGACCATGATTTTCCACGGTTCAACGGCATCGCAAGGTCGCGCACACCGAGACGTTAAACGCGACTACTGCTCATTGAATATGGATACGCGGAACGCGCCGCGTCGCTTCTCCGCGCTCAGCCGCGCTCTGATCTCTCGGAGCAGCGGCGTTGTATCGATATATAAACTTGACCTTTGCAGGTGCGCGAGCTGCGGATTGTAATGTTGAAAGTAGAATTGCCGTGCGAAAAGGTAGCTTTACGGGTGAAATTGGTGTGAGAACTTCGATCGACTTTGGGTTAAAAGCTCGTGTAAACCATAAACACTGACTGTTTGTAAAAATATTGTTTTTTGCAAAAAAAAAACTTCGTTTCGTACAGCCAATCGGGTGAACTCTTAGCCACAAAACGTAATGCGTCAACAATCAACTGCACTTTTTGACTCAGCTAATCGCAAAAACCTTTTATTCTGGCTTCACTTCCCGGGAGAGAATAATTAAAGGAGGAATTAAAAGACAAATGGTATAAATTTGGGTTCGCGTTGAAGGCTTCGCGTAGAGTTTTTTTCCTTTTTTACTCACTTTTCCTCATAACAACCTGAAAAAAAGTTTTACGTTCGTGTGCGTCTGGGCCCTGGCTATAATGTAAAAAAAAAACTTAATCCTCTTAGGCAATGAGGAACATAAATCATACAGCCACCCATTGAATGTTAAAGCGGCTTTGTGGCCAAAACTATTATAAATCATTTTCATGCAATTTTACAAATTATCAGTTGCCTGCCTTCGAGATTTTTCCTCTCGTTACTTTTTTAAGCTGTTAATTCCAATTTTCTTACTCTGGCTCAGTTGCGCGTAATTTATTTTTTTTTTTACAATCTTATTTCTCCGTTACAACTTTTTTATTGAAACATCGAAAGGTCTAAATATTTTGAAAAAAATACTGCAACTCTAATAAAAGTATAGTAGGTCAATGCATTCATTGTATTATCATTTGATAAACACGAATGTTGTGTGTATAAAAGTAACGCGAGGATTAAACTTCTTCACTATTTGATTGTATGCGCATAATTTATGGATGAGTTCTAAAAAAATACAATTCTATTTATAATTTAATCGAATTTTTACATCGTTGGTATAAAATTTACGTCCGCGCAAGAGAATTAAAATAAGACTCGTATAAAATAAAAATTATTTTATTCAGCAAAGTGGACGTCTATTTTGATACTTGGCTCGAAAATGTCCAGTCGATTAAAAAAAAAGGCTGCTTCTCTCTATTTTCAAACGTTTTATCAAAGACATTTAAAAAGCTGCATCGTAAACCGGAGTAATAACGATCTCGCGCGTCGACTCTCATTACCTAAGAGCCCCCCAACATATTTATCAATTAAACGTCACACGCGCCGCCGTGAGGTAACGCGCCGACTCGTGCATTACATGAGCGCTCCTCGCTCGGCCTATAAATAAGAGTTTGTGCGCTCGGTGTTTTAAAAGTCGCCGGCGTTATTTACGTACGCCGCCTGCCGGCTGCATTTCCCAATGACGTACCTTGACATTGAGGCCGACTTTGCGCGGCCGACCAAGAATCGAAGGGATTCGCGCCACTCCGAGAAAGCCCAGATGTGCGGGGACGCGCGATTGGCTTCGGCCTAGTAGATTTAAACCTCGGACAGTATAGGTAAGATCGCTCGCCGAGACTGAAATCGGGAGGTTCGAACCCACGGACAGGCTTGAACTTTAAACCCGCCGTGAAGCACTTTTAAACTCGAATCGATGTGTAAGCAGCAATGACAGATTTAAATCACTAAAAATACTTTCATAAATGTTAATGTTTCTTAATTTTGTGTGCGCAAATAATTTATTTTCTTTAAACCAATTTTACAAAGATAATGCGGGTAGCACAAAGAGCGCGCCGAATTGAATCGAAAGGAAAAACTGATTCTTAAAATTTGAAATAGCTTCGGCCATATATACTGCCGGGCGCGTTAATAAACCTCCACGCACATATTGAAACTCGGATAGCCCCAGTCGCGCGCTCTCAAAATTTATGAGACTAGCCGGACCCGCCGCGGTTATTTTCGCGCTCTGCGCCGCTCTCATAAAACTTGTATTTGTTCCAAATCCCCCGTCGTTCCTTCGACGCCAGATCGGCAGTTTTCTTTTTTATTTTCGGATGGATCTATCTGCCCGCTTATCGCCGCTCGACATCAATTTGCCCGCCCGCGGATTGACGCTTTTTCGACGCCGGTTAGTGCCAGTTATTCCCGAGTTCCAGATCCGGATTATTATTGCGCTCTCGAATTTATTCCATCCGAATTGTTTCTCGTCTTTTTAGAGTAGCCGTTCCGCGCTCGTAACGTGACTAGGTTTTATTTCGCGATTAATTTAAACGACAGTGTCTGCGAGGCTCTGTTGAATGCGCGATTATCAATTACTTATTTTAAATGCGAGCAGTTTCGAACGAAATGCTTCATAATCGCTATTTTTCCGATAAAACAAGCCATTAATTTGGATTCAATTACGGCCGCGGAGCTCGTCGATCGTTAATCCAAAAGTCCTTCAATCCACTTTGACAAACATTCAAATAAGCGGCGACGAACTCATTTGCTAAAACTCCACCAATTCGACCAAGATGTACACGGCCGTCTGGCCGCCCCGCGGGGGGTTCCTTAGTCCCGTCTCGGAAGCGTTCACCCTGCCCGCGACGTCCTGGGCTATATATACAGAATCTTGAATTGCGCACTCGCCGGCTCGAATATCCTTCGGCGGATCAATGAGATGTTAGCTCTCGGGAGCAGGACCCTAAAAATATTACGTAACCGCCGCTTCGGCGCGAAGCCGGCCGCTGCAGAATGACGCAATTACACAAAGGGCCGGGCGCCGACGACGGCGATCGATGCTGCGCCAAGCCGCGGCGGGCCAAACGCGCGTCATACTCTCGACCCCCTCCTCCCCCTCTCTCTCTCTCTCTCTCTCCTTTCTTTTCGGTGCTTCATTCACCGCAAGAGTGTACACGATGGACGTGCGCTTTTGTTTCCGCGATGAAATCGACGTTACTGACTCGTTTTTCCTCCGAGTCTGTCTAAATATTTTAGAGGTCGGGTTCCTTCGCTCGTAATTACGGCGAGGAGTGTATTTTTTATTACACTCGAACTAAATGTGTAGGTAGAAGAAAGAATTGTTTAAAATGGGATTCGGCTGTTACTTGTTAATGTTTGAAATGGTTTATCTCAAAGAATAAACTTAATTCTTTTCCCTTGTCGTGAAAAAAATGAAAACTCTCTCGTATCTCATTAAATCTGAAAAAGAGCTAACGGTTAAAAAAGGGAGGAGAATCGTTGCAAACTTTGTGACAGGACAATTTAAAAATCATCTAAGTTTTAGCGTACTTATTAGATAATCCGAAATCCGTTAGACGGCAGAATGAAATTTCCGCGACAATGCACCCGACTGTCCTTTTAAGCTCTTTTCCGCCCTCCCTTTCTATTTTTGATCCTCTTTTTTTAGTTTCAGACAGTAGACAAATTAAAATTAACTTTTGTACAATCAACTTTGTAGAAACCAATTTGATTGCGATATGTAGAATAATGTAATATTTTTACTTATATTTTTGCTCATTTTTGAGAGCTGTAAATTTATATTTATAGTTCTACTCGTACTACTCAAATTTATGCCAATATTCAAACGTGTAAATTTGCCCGATAATTTATTACATAACCAATTTCTAATAAATTACATGATACTCATAAACAGAAATTTAAGAATTTTGTAACAAAATTCTTTTATTACTCGATGAATAATTTCTTTTAAATACGAATCCCGTATATAAACATCAATTAATTTTTAATTGGCATCCAATCAGTATAGGTGAAATCGGAATGCAAGTTCGGGCAACGGCACTTTAATGTTTTTACGTAAAAATCCACTCCACTTATAACTAATCGGACTTATTAGCCAAAATGAGCACTCTGAAAATTTTTCCTTTATCCACTGCCGCTTCTGACTGTTATGAGTTCTGAATAAGATTAGACACTTAATTTGAAAATTATTATAAAAGCTGTATAATTCAGATATTTTTGCTCAACATCTGTCGAGTAAACTCCCTTCCCTTAATTCGCGCTGAAATACGACCGGTTCATTTTTACGCCCACGTAGACGGCCGCGCGACTGCGTAAAATATATCTCCACCATACAACCATTTACGCATTTATGTCGTTCTTCCATTGCCGCTCGTTCGCATCTCCATTTATCTTCCGCCACGATTTAGGTTACTTGTATACGTACGTATTGCCGCGCGTCGAATAGTCCATTCATCGCCGACTGTAAGTTCGTGGTATACATGTACGTGTTTACGATGCTATAGAGAGTCGGAAAACTTGTCCTTCCGCGACGTCTGCTTGTTTGTCCAGGACGAAGAATTGAGAATACAGTTTCGAATAGTTTCAGGGGTCCGCAATTTTGGAAAGTTTACAAAGCTAATTAAGCACGCTGTTTCGTAGATCTATAATTCTATGATCATTGGGCGGTTGATAATTTTCAAAATTTCTTCAAAGTTTTGCTAATGCTTGCTCGAAAGCGAGACGAAAAATATTATTGATTACCGTACGCTCGAAAAGCCAAGTTTTTCATCCGTATGATGAAATCTGCTGTTTATATTTCGCTCGCCTTTTAGCCTGGCCTCTTTTGCACGCTAGATTAAATTCGTGAATGATACTCGAGCCTCTAATGTCGGTTAACGTCGTTCGTCTTCGCCTATCGTCGTGAGATATTTACTTTAAATTAATGCGACCATATATTGTATTTGTTTATTAAAAATTAAGAAAAATAACCAACAAACAGTAAACTTGACTTTCAATTACACTCTAAATTGCTCGATTCATCGATCCCGCTTCCATTTTGGATCGCGCATCGATTTCTTAAACAAACCTTCGTAAGAGCAAACTCGATAAATGTTCTAATATTAGAAGAGACATGTTTGCACGGCAATTATCGAGTTCGGCCGGCATCGTATACTTCTGAAGCGAATTATGAAGTCTTGTTTATTAACGGCGTTACAGCTACTTCGCGACTGTACAAGTTGAACGCTACTTACTACCCTCTCGCTACCCTCTATCCCGGCAAGTTCCGGGGACGGAAGTTTGCCGAGTCTCGCGCGCACAATCGCGGCGAACTAGCGCGACAATCCGATCAGGAGCTCTGTGCGCGCGCGCTCGCGAGGGTTTCATCTTGTTCGAAGAACTTGGCTAGAATGCCGCTCTGATAATTCGATTTGCCGCGACGTTTGAACTTTCTTCTCGCCGGGGTTTACTTTCGCTTAGTTTTCCCCGATTCTGTCGAGAAAATTCGACTTCGAAATTATAGTTGCACCGTTCGTTGCTATTTATTGTACTTTTAACGTTTAAGCGAGTCGAAAACGGTACTTTGCTTACGCGGTAATCAAAAACTGTTATTTTTGGGCGTTTTACTCTTATACACATTAACTTTGAAGAGCTGGACTGTACAGTAACCGCGAATCAATTCTGCTTGAACATTGCGAAGACAAATTTAGCCAATTTTCCTTAACTCGAGGCTCGTCAATATTCGTTCATTTAAATAAAATTGATTCATATTCAATAGGATTCTGTACACTCGTTCATTTAATTAAAATAATAAATAAGGAGTACTCTTGGTACTTAATAAAGAAAGTATTATTATAAATAATGACGATCGGATAAAGTAGAAGATTTCATTTAGATTTCGGGGAACCCGACAGAATAACCAGGCTATACAAAACTTAATGTCGTAACACACAATTTCGTAGAGGCGAAATTAGGTCAAAGGTAGACAAAAGTTTTTACAATTTTACACAGAAGGTAAAATCGATATGCTCCGACGCACTTGACCGGTTTATCAATGGGAGTTATATAGCCTATTTTGGAGCAGGCTTTCATTGACTATTCAGTGATCTATTTTTTAAAATTCTTTTTCGTAAAGTTCAATCACTGGAACGAACAGTACGTTGTATAATTTTTCCGTTGCTTTACAAATGGGGTATTAGTTTTCAATGTAGTCTCGTTCTCCTTTAAATCAATCAAAATTCTTCGTTTACATTTCTTCGACATTAAATCACTTGTCATTTCGATAATACTGTATCTAATGTCAATAAAGTAAGTCAACGAAGGTCGATCAATTTAATTAATACAGTATACTGGAAATATTGGAATTGGCAACGTAAATGATAAAAATACCACAATACTTTTATAGTTTTATTATAACGAAAATCACCTTCGAATTTGAAATTTCACACAAAGAATATCAAAGCTCCTCCCGTGACTCCTTCAATGATACTCGACTTTAAAAGAAATCAAATTGCACAAAGCCCACGGCCGACAAATTTAACTCTTGTTTGTAAACACACAGCCGATCCTTATCTTATCAAAGCGCTCGGGCTTACATTTTTCGCGCCTCGCTCCGCTATATAAGTTCTTCGCTGCATGCGCGCGCGCGCGTGTGTGTGTGTGTGTGGCCCGAGAGTCTCGAGTGCCTCGGCGATAGTAGCCGCGCGGCAGTTCTGCGCCGGCAAAAATGGCCGATAAGCTTACCACGCGGAAGTGCAGCTTTCTCGTTGCGGCCGAGCCGTTGGCTTGGCGATTCGCTTTTAAGCCGACGTTGCTCCGCCACTTTGCCGGTCTGCTGATCTTTTTTTCTACGAGCAATCGACGTTGGCGCAAATAATTTCTCTTCGCGAACTATTGACTTTTTTACTCTTTTTAAGACTGGGAAGAGGGTAATTATTGCGAATGAATACTTTACTAGGATTTAATAAGAAGTCATTTTTTATAAAATTGCAGGGGAAAAAAACTGCGATAAATTCAAATTCGATTTTCGTACTCAACGAATCAATGTTTTGAAAAAAAAAGGAATGCAGCAGGGTAATTGAACAGCGCAGTTCTTCTTTCGTAGTATAAAAAGCCCTTAATCCGGTGTGATATATATAAGGAAAGCCATCAAAAAGCATCAAACAAAAGACGCATTTCTCGTCTATGGTATTCAAGGAATTAAGAAAATTAAAGGGATTCAGAGGCGAATAAAGGAAAACCAATTTTTACGAAGAGACAAAGAGTTCGATAAAGAAGAGGACTCAGGCAAATCGACTGAAATCCGTTGTTACTCGTAATAACGTTATTGGATCCTTTGTGCTTTTTCTTTTGCCACGGAATTAACAGAGAGAACGGACTGAAGAGCCACTAAACTGCAAATCCTGCAAATGAAAAGTACTCGGCGACGTAAAAGAGTCTAATGGAAGGTAAATTATTCACGATCAACGTTCAAAAGTTAGAACGGTCAAAAAAAATTTCGCAATTCAACCAAGTCGAAAATAAACCCCAGCTTCCACTCGCAGATTCGAATCGGCAGGTGCTCCGACTTTTCGATCCAAATTTTTCCAGGCCCGAAAATGAAATCGGCCAGCCGACCGATAACCCTTACCCCCGAAAAGATCTCGCGCGGCTTTTTGATATAACCCGTCGAAGCAGAGTGCCAAGAGCCACGCCGGAGGAAGTCAAGCGGGCTTTTACGAGCGCGCGCGAGGCTTTTGACTTTGAGAAGGCCAAATGGAATTGGACTCGGCGATGCGCTGACCCGTGGACGCCTAACGACTCGCTCGACGTCGGTACATATACGCGCGCGCGCGAGAGCAGCCATCGGGAAAGAGATTCGATCGCGAGCTCTCTTACTCTCTGGCACAGCTCATTTCTCTTCCCTGGCTGGCTGGGAGCGCTCTCGACTTTGCCTCTTTCGCGTAGGAGCAATTGTTTTTTTTCTTTTTTTTTTTTTGTTGTGTCTGCAAACTTGTTTTTCTCCGTTTGGAACTCAAATTTATGATGAAGCTTCGTTGCTAATAATGAATAAATATTATTAGACTTTTTGAGTTGATTAATAAAAACACTTCAATAAGAAAAAGTCGCGTATCATTAATCTAATCAGTATGAAAATGCCGCCTAACCCCGCTCGCTTTTTTCTCTTTCCCCGAGAGGGAAAATCTGAAAATTCGCAGCCGCCGAGAAAATCGAGCAAAAAGAAGGAATCCCGGAGGCTGCTCTCGGGCAGAGCATCGGATGGAGGACAGCTTCGCGAGACCGAGACGAGTTTTTATAGCTTCGATAGCAGCGGGACTCCGCCGTACCGTCTCGGGACTTTTTCTACTTTTGCCTTTTATCAGCGAATTGCTTTAATTCCATTCGCTCGTGAGCTGGATCCAAACGATAAGTTTATCGCTCGCTGAGTCACCGGGCCTCCATTTAAAAAGCGGTGACGCTCGAGGACTGCATAATCGTCGAGCGAAGAGGAAGGAAGCTCGTCGGCGAATCGTGTGCGCAAGAGCCGATCGCCGAGTTTCGGTGCTTCAAAAAAAAGACGCGGCGGAACATATAAAAAAAAGCAAAGAGAAGCCTCGACAAAACGGAACGGAGCTTCTGCGCTTCTGCGCGAGCGAGGTGACGCTCCGTAGCTGACATGTCGTGTTGCCGGGCGAACGACCCTCGCGACCTTGACTCCGTGAACGAGCGCCGGTGTGTGCGTGCGTATATAGCGGGAGAGCGCGTGGACACGTCGGTCCCAAGGCCGGCTCCGCGCTAACGATCACTTCCTTCCTTCCTTCCTTCCTTCCTTCTGGCCGAGTCTTCGTCCCCGAGGCTGCGAGAGAGCGAGTCTGCTTTTGCCGGCCGTAAACTGGATCTGTGCGCTATTTATTTCAGCTCGGGGATATATATATGGTCGTTCTACGCTGATATTTTTTAAAGGAGAAAGGCAATTTGCGCTGGTGAATGATATAAGGAAAATATAAAAAAATAATACTCGTTCCTAATTGACAATTTTGTTAAAAAGAAGTTTTTAATATTTAAAAATAGACTTTGTCAACGATGAGATTAAGTTTATTGTAATTAAATATCCTTCGTTTAAATTTAATGTATTCTACAGAGGCTTTATCAGACTATATAATATTTTTACGTATCGATCTATTCCTAGTTTTTACTACATAATACTTCTTTTAGTGTCTACTATACATATATTCAGTGTGCGACTTTTTTTAGATGTCTGATGTGATCCGAAAAGTTGAAAAGCCAATTAAACTTTTCAGTTAATACGGCAGCAATGTCGTAAGTGAAAACTTACTGACCAACATCAGCTTACGTCTCCTTTTACGCATATTGCAATAAGTTCTAATATTGTCTATCACTTAACAAAACTTCGAACACAGTACTATTCTACGTTACACTGAAAAATACAATTGAATTGATTTATCAAAAAAATTATCAAATTAAAGACTAATGTGGTATCGAAATTAATTTAATAGAAATATTTTTGACGCCATGCTCAGCACAAAGAAATCCTAAATTAAGATTTTTTTTTTTTTTAATTTCCAAAGCAATCGAGAAAATGAAAAAAATCATTAAAAAAACTTTCTAGCGAAACAGCTTACAATGAATGCGGAGTTAATTCGAGCGCAGGTCGCGCTCGCTTTTTTCGCTGCGTCCGTCGCGCGAGCCTTCGGCAAAGAGCCGCGGGTGCGAATCGTTAAATATTGACTCTGCAGCTAACGGCCAGCAACGCGCCAATTGAATTTTTCGCTGCACACGAGTCGACGAAGAGAGAGAGAGAGAGAGAGAGAGAGAGAGAGAGAGAGAGAGAGAGAAAAAAGAGGGAGATCTTTTTCTTTTATAGCTGAAATAAAGCCCGGGCGTTCAAATGACTGACGGTGCTCGAGCCTGTGTGTGCGTTCGAAAGGCCGCCGGTGGCATAAATTGCAATGAATATAACGGTAAATAAGATTTTAGTATTTTTTGAACTTTTAATATTAGAAAATTATCTCAAATATGAAGTTTGAAAATGTTTGGTTGCGCGCAGTAGTAAAAGAACGGAATTAGTCAGACGAGCGAAAATTCCAATTTGTTTATTCATTATTCAATGGGCTGAAAAGCTTTTTTAATTAAAAAATCTTTTACGAATTTCTTCCCAATTGTGTAACGGCGTTTAATTTTTCATTCAATTTAAACATTGTAAGCACGAATTTTTAGTTATTTGATATATAGCAATCATTAAAATGCTATATATTAAGTTTTTTTACGTTTAAACAGTCTCGAAAAGTGTGGAAAATCTTTGATTATAAAAAAACTAGTTAACCAAACCCACTCAGTTTACCAACTCTCTCATTTACGTATACAATATATTATTTGCCAAAGAACAGTTAAACGTCGGGTCAGATTTTCTGTTCCATCCCTCTCTCTTTGCAATAAATTTTAATACAGCCGATCCAAGTCAAACATATATGCACGAGTTTCATCGTTTATCTATTCCGTCTGACATCAGCTACTTTCTGCTTATGCCATTTTCATAATTATTCCGTGGATACCGTCGTATTTCTATTTATAAATCAGAAGATCTCCTTTGATCTTTCTCTCTCGAAGAAGGTATGCGCGCTCAGTTTAATACTTCCAAATGAGTCGAAATAATTAAATGCGGGAGCTTGCAGGATGAGCGCAAGCTTTGCTTGAAATTCATATGCGGATGATTAATGTTCAGACGATGAAGTGAGCGTAACGTACTTCTGCGTGACGTCTGCGATTTCGAGTTTAGTTTGAGTAGTTTCAAGAGCTCGCCATTCGAACTTTAAAGAGGAAAATTTTTAATATAAATTGACCCAATATTACAAAATAATATTAAAAAGGACGAAAAGAATGAAATAAAATGATATAAGTAGTTTACTATTTAGGAGTAGTTAAATATTAAAATTTCAATTCAATTCACAAAAGAAAATATTGTTTTGCAATCATAAAATAAAAAGTAGTCGATTTTTTTTTTTTCATCCACTAGACTTCTTTCGCAAGAATAATTTTTCTAAGAATCAGCTCGTTCGTTTGAGGAGCAGGCTTCGAATAAGAAAACAATACCTTTTTCGGAGAACCCTTTCTTTCACGAAACTAACGATTCAACGGGAGGTCCCGGGAAAGAAGAAAAGAAAAGGAGCAGACAGTTCTTGGAGTCGCCCACGTTGTCCACCTGGGTGACCCTTAACCCCCAAAAAGGCAGGCGTATACACGACGTTAAAACGCAGAAAAACTCTCGAGTAGTCGTGACCCTTGAAAGCTACCGCCGCTGCGATATCGATCGACGGAGGAGTCGAGGTTAAGCGGGGTTAAGTCTCCGCCCTGTGCCACGAGTCCGCGTGAAAAAAAAAAAGTGCTCGTAAGGGGATGGATTGGCAATCCGATGATTCAACCGGTCAACGAAATCTTCTTTCAATCCTCAATATATTAGCGTAAAAAAACTATCCCGCAACTATATATATATACACTCCTCGCCCGAAACGCAAAATATCTTTTAAAATAACCCGGCAATCCGAAAGCCAGCGAGGCTTAGGACGCCCGATCCAGAGAAAAATGACGCATCCGGCACGTGTTGCCCCGAAAAGTAATGCCCCCGGCGGGGTTGTCGAGCAACGTAAAGAACGACTCGCCCGCGGGCTCGGGGCGCGCGATAAGAGGTTATACAGGGAGGGAAGGAGAGAGAGGGCAGCCCCCGATAAGGCGAAGGAAAGCCCGCGCCATGACGTCAGCGCGCGATCCTCTCCGCCCTCTCTCTCTCGTTTTCCCCGGGCAGGGAGAGGACCGGGAGTGCGTTCGCGCACGTCCCCCCCCCCCGCCGCACACTCGGTCCGCACTCGCGGCGCGTCAGTTCCAGCTGACAGTCGTACGGTGCACTCGTACGGCGTTGCGTCACCATTCGGAGGACGAGAGGAGAGCGGACGCCGTTCTCTGGGATGCGAGCGACGAACGAGCCCTCGACGAGGCCGGGTGTGGGGCGGCTTTGTTTCCCCGGAAAATTTGATCGCAAAGTTCGTTCGACTCATTTCGGTTTGGTATACATTCGGGATCCCGCTCTTTTTATTTAGCGTAATGTATACGAAAGCGATTAGCTAAGGTTTATAATGAAACGTGATTTAATTAATTTTGCACGAGTTTCGGCCTCTTTATGACGCCGCTTCGTTACGGTTTATCGCAGACGTACAATGAGATGGCGTCAAATAAATTTCAGACCTCTTTGTGCGGCTTCTTTGTATTCTCAATGAAAATTCGAAACTTCGCAAATAAGGGGCGCTAAAGCTTATTAAAATAAGCTGCCAAGTGTTCCATCATTTTTATGCTTGCATATTATCTTCATTTTAGATCGTGACATAAGCATTACTCTACAAAAAAAAAAAGTCACAATATTTCTTTGAAAAGAAGTAATACTGGTAACACATTTTTTTGTGATTTTGCTGCTGGATAAATGAGTCGATCCATCATCCAGCTATGAATGAAATTTTTTCGCTCTCATTATCTCTTTCGCTTACCTCGAGTCTTGTAAAACTTTTTCTTTTTAAACAAACTTTATACTTTTTTTAAAAAAAACTTCAATAATACAGCATACGTCAACTCCGTGAAATAATTATTAATTCATGAAATATTACATTTAAAAAATTAAAATGGAAATTTTAACTAAAAAATAAAGGAATATGCTAAAACAAAGAATTGTTGTCTAAATATTCTAAAGCTTGTTAGTTAACAAATAGCATTTAAATCTGTAATAAAAACATAAAATAATAAATTTTTTACTTTATATGTTTGTTATGATATTTTTCTACTATGAAACCAATCTACTTCAAAGTTTCTCTTAAGATTAGAATTTTCTAACTACGAAAAGAAATAACCCGCTAAAAAAACTTTTGAAAGAAAAAGCAATTTGTGTTCAGAGTTTGATAACTGAGTAAAATAATTATAACTGAATCTTCATAAAAATGAGTTTATAAGAACGTTATCATTCAAAACATTTGACGAGCTTTTTAGTCACTCTTTTTCCACTGTCACAGCTTTTATAATCCAAGGCAAATAGCAAACTTTATAATTTTTTAAAAATATTTCGTTTGCCACTAAATTTTACGACAATAAAATGAAAAAAAAAAAACTGTATGTACATTAACAAGCTCTCGCTGCGTGCAAGCTTCATCGATTCTAAGGTATCTTTAAATTCTAAATTCGGCCTTTTCTAAGCCAGCAGTCTAAAAACAACTACAGAAACCAACGAAGATAAGTTTTCAAAAGTGCAGGGAAAGAACGGCGTATTTAAACTCCTCATTTATGCACAGTTAAAAGTACACACGAGTTTGTAGTTTAAATGCGCAGCGTGCTATTTGGTAATTTGCACTTTGGATCACTGTTGTTATGTCACTGTTTATTGCAGTTTTCACGTCTCAATGTGCGTTAAAAATGAAATTCAAATGTTTCATTGGCAAATTCAGGTATTTAACAGAAAGAAGTTATAATTACGTTCATTGATATACACAAGAATATTTATCGCTACAAAAATTACGCATTCTACAAAGATTCGATGTAAAACAATTTGTCATCGCGAATCCAATTGCACATTCGAAGGAAGAATTTCTCGTATTCGCGTCTTTCTTTGCGGGCACGTGCAGAACGACGAAAGCTACGTACGCTGCGTCACGAGCTTATACTGAAATCGCAGGCATATATAAAAAAAAGCGTCCTATCAGCAGCGCCGCTAAAAATGAGAAAGCGCAAAGCTACGAAATCCTCCCGAGCACGTAAGCAAACAAATCCGGAATAAAGAGAGAGAGAGAGAGAGAGAGATAGAAGTGAATTGCCAAATAAACACGAATAGCTGTCTCTTTCCCGTTTTGAGGTTAGACGCCTCTGTCTCGCTTTTTTTTTCTTTTTCTTTTCTGTTATCTCGTCCTTGACGACGCGCATACACGTGAAGGCGATAGCATCAATGGAAACGCTCGCGCTTATCATCTCGCGCGCGTGTCTCTAAATAAAAACTTAGCCGGGAGAGAACAAAATTTCGGACAGTCGGGAGTTTACTGCCTATCCGATCCCTGGGCGCAGAGTAGAGGGGTTAGGGTTGAGTTTCCCCTTCGAGGAAGAAATAGTTTTTCCCTTCGAGTGTGTATATTCCTATTGCTTCCGTTGTCTCTCGAAATGACTTTCATGTTTTTCCTCGTGGAACGAGAAAAATTGCGGTTTGCGATACGTATTAGGTACTGATTCTGGATACAGAAGTACTTTCGTGATAATTGTAATTTTTTTTTTAATTTCCCTTTTCGCAGCCGAACAGGAGATAATAATCTTTCACTCTTTAAGTGTATAATGTACCATCCACTCGTAATTTCGCTGGAAAATCTCATAAATGTAAACTGCGCAACAAATCATCCCGGAACAATGCCGTTCCGTACATCAAACTTTTTTTATGCCCCCGAAATTCAACCTCAGCAGCGATAATGTTATTTACGGCGTACAGTCAAAAGAAAAAATTATTACCGTGTTTTTGGCGATGCCCTTCCTCGTACAAAAGTTACTTTTCTGCTTATATCAGGGGATCCCCTTCGTCAAAAATACGGGGATCGATTCTTCTGAAACGTGTAATAACGACGCTCCCTTATCGCATCACGCAAACGAAAGCATTTTATGGTGTGGCTTATACAAAGAGGATTAGGTAAAGCGTCGTTAGCCCCTTGAATGATTTTTATAATCAGAATTTTAAATTTGATTTTCGAGCTTCAACACCTTAATAACGAATACTGCAAAGATTTTTTGCGATTATGTAAAGAAAACTGAGTCTTTTTTTTCGAGTTCTTATCACTCATGCTAAATTTTAAGAATTTCGAACTGCAAAACTTACTCGCGATAAGAGCTCAATTACCATTAATGCTTTCAAGAGGTATTACAGAAATTAGTAATTTAAGTACGAAGTAAAAGGATAATTATGAAGACATCTTGAAACATTGCACTTCGCAAATATTATATAAATATTATCAAAACTAAATATTTACAAGTACTATAAACAGAAAAAAAAATAAATAAATTTACTCCCAAAAATACGGTGCGTTCCCCACAGGTTTGAGTTCGTGCGATAACGGGCGAAACGGTCCATTCTCCAAATAAGTGCTTATTATGATACATTACAACTTGCGGAGCAAAAGAAAGATAACCCCCGAACAATGCGGATTGATTTATCGATGCCCCGCGGAAATACATCCGCTGTGCAGGTGACGTCGCGCCGCGGGCTTACTATATTTGCATAATCCGCGGAGAGCCGCGATCGCGGATTAATATATTACCATGTAGGTCGAACACGGCGAACAGAAGAACTTTTTGTCTTGCCTACTGTTTGGCACGCGCGTTGAAAAGAAAAAGTTAAAAAAATTAAAAAAAAAAAACTAGCAAAGTTTTTATGATCTATTGCTATTTTTAAAAAGAACGATACCCGTTCCAATAGTGTGCGAAACAACGCTGCGAACTGCAATTCTCGCGGCAGCGTGAAACATCGAAGATAAAACGAGCGCGGTAAAAGATTTGCTGAAAATCTTAAAAAAAAACATGCTAGTCAAGTTTACCGATTTCGAAAATAAAATTTGCAGTAAATCCCAGAAGCTACAAATACATAATACCGTCGGACGCGACGAAAGGACCGATATACAATAACCCACCGTCAGGCCCGCCGCCGAGTCGCAATCTCGCAAGAGAGCCACGCGAGACAAACGCTCGCCCGTCCCGTGATCGCGTGCATCATCTCCCGCGCGCTGCACTTTCGTGCAGTCGCCTCGTGTATACGATACGCGCGGAGGCACGTCGGCGGCTCGTTTTATTGCGCGCAGCTCCTCCCTCGGCGCGGGTGGTGTACACAGGGATTGCGCCGCTCGAGACCCTCTCCTTCTCTCTCTCTCTCTCTCTCTCTCTCCCGGCGCTTTATCGAGCTTTGGGAAATTCACCGGGGGGAACAGGCGCCTCTCCTCGCTGATTTATTTCGTTGGGCGGCCCCCTTTTCTCGCACTCACGACTTTTCCACCGAGGCGAGATCTGGGTCATATTTCTCGCCGCTTATACAGTTATATACGCGCGGATCAATTCTTCCTTGTCGTGAGTCGTGATTTTTTTTTCAGGGTGGCGCTGATTATTAGCTTTTCTTTCGAATCGACGACGAGACTATAGAGTTTCGCAAGTACTATTCGCAGTATCGAGAAATTGGTAAGCCGCGTATATAACCGGCGATATTCTCATTGATTCTTCTTTATGGAGCAATTTGTCGTGGTTAATTGTACTTCTTCGAGCGGAAAGTCACGCTTGACGCTTAATTAATTTCAGCAATTATTTATTGCGCCGAATCGAAGCGAAGGAAGTGTTTGCAAGGAGTCCAGACGAAAATATTTACGGATACAAAAATGTATATGAACAACAGTTTCCGACAATGTTCGGAAATTTATTCTACTTATCAAAAATAAATAAAATTTCACTCGCGGTTGAAAGAAGAAAAATCATCCATTCGCCGCGAGAGAATACTAAATAAGAATACTAAATGCGCAAATAAATTGGCTTTGAAAATAAGGAGCCTCGACGCGTCAGTGCTCGAGAAAATAATGGCACGGCACTTTAACGGCAAGTCGCTGATAAGAGAACTCGAGCATCTGGTCCATAATAAACTCGTTCTTCGGCGCAATCTTCCGTGCCTTCGCCTACTTTGAGTGTCGGAGTTTACTTTTTAATGAAATCTAAAGTTTCAAGTTACCGGGTTTTAAAATGTTAACTGTTATTTTAATATCGGTGCGTAATTTTATTACACTTTCGATACCCACTATAAGCGGACCTCGTTAAAGGAAAGTACCTCGTAAATTGAAAAAAATTTAAGAACAATATAGCTCCTTCGACCGTAAGTTGAAAACCTGCCTAATTCAATCCCATCCGAACAGGTATCGATCGCGCGAATTCCGCTTCCGGCCAGATTCGCGATAAAACGACACTCGCGGTATAGTCTTACGTTTTATCCCCCGCGACGTCCTCTCTCGATACCCGAGAAGGGTGGAAAAAGGTAAGAGCCCAAGAGAGCCGGGAGACCGAAGAGGGATTTTCCGCGTCTCTCCTATTCTCCGCCGTCTCCCGGAAAAATTGCGAGAATTTCCCGCGCGCAAAAGTAATTTCCCCTTCTGCTTCCAGCGATTTTTCTCTCTCTATTCTTTCCCTTCGTGTGTTCACCCGCAGACTCGTCGATCTTTTCATTTCTGGCTTCTTTCTACAACAATACTTTAGTGCGTCTATGCCTCTTCTGTCGGCGTGGAAATCTTTTCTCGCCTAATGGCTCCGCTAATCTCGGATCCCCTCTGGATGGATGGAAAATCAGAGAAATTTCTGAGTTGTTTACTTTTTATGACAGCGAACATCTACGTTCAATTCTAGTTACTTTGTGAATGAAAAATTGAAGAAGCTATACAGTATTTTTTCATCAAGTTTAAAATTAACAAGCGCAATAGTTTTTTATTCATTGCTACATGACTAATACAAGAAAGTCAAGGCGCAAGGCTGCGCAGTCGCAATTGATCAATCCGACTAATTTCCACTTAGCACGTGCACTTACAGTAATTAAGGTTCTATTAGCGTACCGGCTTAGAATCAGGCCAATACTACTTCTGTGATATTAGAGCGACGCAAAATCGTCAGTTTCTTATGTTCCACTTACACCCTTCCCTCGTTTTCTCAAAGTATATTTAGACCTCCACACGCGAATCTCTTCAGCTCGGCCGTTTGCATATTACCTCTCTGTCGCCGCGTATATCAAAACACAGCTTTTTCACTTTTACAAATAACCTATATAGATTTTAAATCAATTTCTCGCTAGACGCAACACGCCTCCCGAAAAAAAAGTTGAAAGTCGTCCAAGATTTAAAAAAAAAGTCCCATTTATTATATCGCTTTCCGCGCGCGGAGGGACGGGATTCATTGAATATCTCGTTTTAAATTTAGAAAACACTTTTCCCCTTGAAATACGCGATTCCGAATATAAAAAGAGCGACGTTCCGCCGGCGGGAAGCGCCGGCGAAAAAGGTCAAGCGCGCGTCTCGTTCCCCAGGGGGAGAGGAGGGGATTGCGCAACACCCGATGTCTTTCCCGAAAAAACGCGAGTCGCTGCTGCACACACCTGTAAATTCCCCGCGCGTCGAACTGCGTTCCGTTAATTTTTCCGCGGATCGACGTGATCGTGTGTGGGAGGAGGCTCGCGATGGGGGGGAGAAAATTGCGCTGTTTCAACTTTTGACACGTCGAGAAAGCTAAATCAATAGTTCTCTCGGTGCGCGCGTATACACGTATCCGGAGACACACGCGAGTGTGGTGTATATATGCACGAGAACTGCTCCTGGGACTGACGTGCTCGAAATGGAACACGGAAAATTTCGTATCTGCCGCGGGACCCTTTCAAATAGACGCCGACGCGAGAGAGCGACGATCGATCCTCCTCCTCTCTCGAGTGCATTTTAATAAGCGCCGATATTTTCCAATTTCGCGTGATTATCTGCGTCGCCTCGCGTCTATTTTAGGAATTCGACCGATGGAATTGCGTTTTTCATCCGCACCGTATTATAATTATTGTCGACGAGGATCGCCGTACGTTGTATGATTCTTTACAAAACATCAGTCCCGGCTCGTCGAAGGAGTTGAGAATCATTGATAAAGAAATGAGCTTCAACTCCCCTTTGCTTTTGTTTGTACATCATACGATCTCTTTCCTCGCCTTTCGTATAGTCAAAACAAAAAGAAAACCGCGCATTTTATTTCAAAACAATATGAACCAAAGCGGCGATACATCGCATACTCTTTTCGAGGAACGCACTAAGCTGATACACAATCTAAAAGTAATTTTTTCGATGCCGTCGAATGCAATCAAATGGCACACACTGTAATTTAGTTCTCCGACGGTGTCTCTCGAATCAAATGCAACATATATTTTTCGTTTGCAGGCTGAAATATGGTAAAATAAATTAAACACATTTACTCCAACGGTTTATTTACACAATCTTCTCAATCTAATTAGCTACCGCGAAAAGGTGCTTTTTGCTAAACGCGAGAAAACTTTAAATCTGAAAGCATCTGGACGACACCTTCGCGCGATGACAGCATTCCTCGGTTTAATTATAGAGCGCAGTCGTTTTCCGTTCGTAAGCTACTCAGCTCCTCGAGCGGCTAAAAGCTAAAACAAATTGTCCCCCACAGTGTTCCCAGCTTCGGAAATTCCACAAAAAGACGGTAATCCGAAAGAGCTACTTGGCCCGAGCGATTCGCGAGGCTCCTCTCCCACACTCTTTGCGCGGAGAGTCGTCGTATCGTCCGATCATCAGGCTTGTCGGCGGATAACGTTCGAAAAAATTGCATCTCGGCTGCGGCTCGAGCTCGAAAAGGCGGCGGCGCACATCTGTCTCGCGGATGATCGGAAAAGGACGGAGCGAACCGATTGACGCACGCAGCCGCGGCGAAAATAAAAAAAAAAAGAAAAAAACAACCTCGCCCCGTGGCCGCGCATAAATATTAACCGCCTGAGGATTCGCGCTCGCAAGTCTGACTTTGGAAAATACACGAGTCCGCAGCCGGGAAAATTTCTTCCAATTTTATATTTGCACGCATTTTTTCGAGCGAATCGGATTAGCATACTAGAATCGGTAATCGTATTTTCCGCTCGAGCCTGGAAATTTACTCTGTAAATGTACTTTTTTTGAGTGTATAGCGGTTTAATGAAGCAATTTATTTTGGAAGCTAATCCTCGTTGATGGCGAATTCTATGCGATGTAAAATCTATTTCTGCGCGAAAAATCAGCCTCCGTTCTAATTTTATACATAAATATATTAAGATGAAAAAGTGTAATTCTTGCGGGATATAAATAGACCAGTCTACTTGAATTACATAAATCAATAAGTTTTAATGATTTAACCAAGAGAACAAAATCACCTGGAGGTCAGAGAAAAAACTTTTTCGTAACGAAATTCTATCTTACGGCGTCGTTATTAACGATACTTACAAATAACTAATAAATCACTCGCTGCGCCGTGTAAAAGGTTCCTTTGACTCAAAGATCGAAATTTGATTCCTTTTGATCCTCCTGTTCATGAATAATTTCACTTGGAAAAGGGAACTTTTTTTCTCCTTGCTCCTTTTTTTCGCGTTATGCTGCTACAATGCGAAATGAGGAAGTAGCTTCATTATTATTTTTAACGACTGCAACAAGAATAATAGAAGCCCGACTTTCTGTAGCTAGTATTTTTTTTTTTTTTGCCTTTTACTATATACTTGAATGAAAAAATTGCATGATAAATAAGCAGGACAAATTTGCTTTTAATAAAAAATTTTCCAAATTATTTGTATTCCAATATATGTTACAAGGTTAAATACTATCCAAACTGTAATTTTTAATTAACAAAACAATTAAGCACAAAATGAATTAAAAATATTATTAACTACGATAAAAATTTTGATTCTATTAATAAGTATGATAACTGCATATAATAAGTGGTAACGTCAAGATCAAATAGGTTGATTCGAATAATAAAAATTGAATACTTTGATGTCACTGCACTGCATAAATCAGTGATCATAATCAGTTGCATGATTCATTAAGTCTTCGTTGGCTGCCCAATATCCTTAATTAATCCCATACCAACATTTATCTGCTCCCGATAAAGATGTTAATTTAAGTTGCGAAATGCAAGCCAATAAACGTTTATCAAGTGCAATCGTTCGAACAATTAAATATCATGCAGTGACTTAATTTATGCCACTAGGACATTGCGAAAATGATTAAAACCAATTTTTTTTTTACTTTTGTTTACTTGATTGTACGTCTTCTATTCGATTGATATTGATTTTTTAACTCAATTGACAACTTTACCCGAATAACGCAGAAAAATACAACAAGCAGAAAAATACAAATATCTTTGATTCCCTTTTTATTGAGTTTCGTACAGATTTTTCTACACTGTTTTATTAAAAAATGAAAATTCGCAAAAATGTACTAATATGTGCGATGTACATAAAACGTATTTAAAACATAATAATTGCTTGTAAATGCTCATAAGTCGGATATTCTTGTGTTGCAAAGTAAATTGAAGGACAAACAGGGAAGAATTTTTTCGAATTTCACTAATATCAATAAATAATAATAATGGTCAATTTTATCTATATAGATATTGCAGAAAACAAATTACATTGAAGCTTTGAAATGCAAGGGCGCATTAATCGATATAAAATCGCATCATAACAAGATAAGTAAAGATACGTAAAGTAAACGAGGGACCGAGAGAAGTTGTATTTATTAAAAAATATAGTAAATTAACAGGCAAAACTAGACGGTTCAATATTTTTTAATAATTGAACAACGTTTTGTTTATACCCACTTAAAATAAGTATGATTCTTTAACTAAAAGCACTGCTGCAACTTAACGAAACGACTGCAAAATTGTATTCCTCAAAGCATTAAGAAACGGTATTTAAGTTTTTTATAAATTGCTTCGATTGTGTGGTCGCTCGAACATTTATTTACGAGCAGTTACGTCAAAAAAGATTATTTATTTAGGAAAAAATTGTTACAAACGAAGTAAAAATAAATCAGAATATCCGATGCTTCCGCTCTAAATAGTTGCATAAAAATAATGCATAAAATCGATCGCGTTAATAGAATAACTCACATTGGATGCAATGACGAAAGAAGTCGAGTATAACAGTTATGTTAGCAACAAATTATTCAATAAAAAACCAATAAAATCTGAAATGGTAGAGTAAAATTTTTATCGACCGTCTTAACTAAAGACTTCTATAGAATGTTAAAAGTATTGTAAGCAGACAATTTTATAATAAAATGTATATCAGAAACTAATTATTACGTATTTTATACACTGCACAAAACGCTGATAAAATTCTGTTTTACTTATAAATATAAATTTGAAACACTTTTTTAGAGCTTAAAGATCTCTGCAAAACTCGTTTTACCACGAACAATATCTGCATCCGAATGATAAGACTAACGACCTGAAATAATTTATCTTTCCATATGTAGGTACGATTAACAACGAACTAGAATCTCGCAGAACTTTTGTCTTTTTGCTCAAAAGGCAATTGAGACTGTATAAAATTGTTATATTACCAACCACTATGCAATAAAAAAAAAAAAATAAATAAAAATAAAATAAAATAAAATACGATCTTAACGAAGATCGTAATCTTCCTTTACTCAGCGCTTCTGCAATAAGAGCAGCTGCCACTATACAGTTACTCGGCGTCATTGAAATTCACGAGCGGCCGCTTCCTTTGATACGGGAAGGACCGTGTCCGTGTACAACCCACCTATTCGCCTCGTGGCGCTGAAATTTCGGGGACGCGGTCTCGTGGCGCGATCATATTTTCGTCGTAAAACTCGTGGAATTACGTTTCTTGTCGCAAACGGCGATCCCCCCGGGGCCGTCACCGACAATGCGAGCGTTCAAAATTTCGCGTGGTTTTCGGGGCTCCTTCAACTTTTTAGGAGAAGGGAGGGGGGGGGGGCAAAAATTTATTCAGAATTTACCGCGGTATTAGCCATATTTAGAAAATTAATAATCTTACCAATTACTCGGCGTCGCTTTGCAATATTTCATTGTTTAAAAGTCCCCGCGCGCCGACCCGACAAACGAGTCTCGGTCGTTCTCTCGCCGAGAGTTCGCGAACCGATCGGGGGAGAAAAATTTCTCCTGGAAGCGGTGTGTATGGCGAGCTAAAATTTTTAAGCGTAATAAGAACCCGTGTGCACAATGGGTATTACAAAGAGGGCTTCTTGGCTCTCGGATCGATCGTGAACCAGTTTGCCGGTGTGTACGTGTGGTGTACGTGCCTGTGTGTACACAAGTGATACGCGCGTCCGTTGATTGATAAGGCGCGGCTTCCCCCCGTCGAATACACGTGAGCGGCCCGAGTACGCCCGCGCTCCTCGCGCGTGTGTGTGTGTGTGCGCGCGCGCGCGCGCGTGTAAGAGAGAGATGCTCGAAATAACTCGCGGCGATAAAAGGCTTCCTCCTGAATTCGTGTAAACGCTCTTATTGCCCGTTTCTTTTCGTCCGAGTCTCGCTTTTTATTATGTCGAAGCGATGCCGATTCTCCTCTTTTCTTGTACCGACTCTCCGAGCTCGGACTGAAAATGAATTAGGAATCGGCGACGCCGGCGAGATAAGGTATAATACTTTAAGTCGCGATAAGCCCCGAAAAAATCAATACTCTGTCGTCGCTTAATTACAGAGGATCAGCGAGTTAGGGTATACATTTTTATTGTGAAGCCCCGAGTACATCAGCACCTTGTAACGAGTAAGACAATTTTTGGCGGCAAATAACCTCAATCGCAGAGCAATTCAAGTCGAGTGGGGGGGAGAAACGTCTCTTCTGCGGTCGACTTTTTGACCGAGGTAAAAGTTTCGATTTTAGTTGAAACGAAGTATATATATATATAGTCCATGCATGCGGCCCGAGTCGCTCGGCAATTTAATCGACGCTATTCGAAGAATACAGAGAGGCAGGGAGACGTGAAAAGTTTATTTCGAGAAAACTTGATTGAGGAACATTACGCGTCTCGTCCGCAAATAAATCCGAAAATTAAAAGCTCCACTTGATTAACGCCCCGCTGAATGCGCGAATTAATTAACCTTCTTACCCAACGATTTACGTAAAATAAGCGAGCGAGACAGGTAAAATGCCAGAGTGCGGACTGAGCAAAAGAGAAAAAAAAGAGCTCGCGGAAGATTTAAGAGCGCACTCGTGTGCCGCGGCGACACTTTTGCGCGTGCAAAACGCGGCCATTCCGCGTCCCCGCGGATAATTAAACCGCGCTAATCCTCCTCGAGAAAGGCCTGGGAGGACTTGCTTTTCCTTTTGGAATCTCCGCGGATTTTCAGCTGTAATACCGAATTTTCCCTCGGGCTTTCTTTTTGCTCCGTCAAAAAACAGGCGTTTGCCGTCTTTTGAACCTTGGCAGAGAACGGCGCTTTGCACGCTGAGTGAAAAGTATATAATGTGTAGTATTTACTTACCGCAGCATCTTCACTTACCTGAGCCGAAGACGGAAAACAATTTGTTTATCCTTCGCGTAAGGCATACATTTGGCTTTAAAAATAAATAAATTATTCAGCGTTTTAGAGCTTGCAGTATAATAATCTGTTTTATAATGTTTCTAAAGTTACGTATAACTATGAAAGCGTTTACCAAACAATGAATTTTTAAACGCTTTGTGCATCTATCTACAATTTGACTAAATTAAACGAGTTTCGAGAAAATACAAACAAAAATCTTTTGAAAAGTTTGCGCAAATTTATAATTAACATTAAATCTATACTTTCACCTTTGACGTTGAATGAGAACTTTCAGGCTAAACTAATGCCAACTAAAAATAGAGCAAATAAACAGTTTAATTAACCGCACTTAATAAATGCTGGCGCACATTCAGTCGGAATTTTAGTTCATAAGCGAAACATATTCTGCGTACAATAATAACTTCGGTACAATATAAATGACGCGCGTGTATTAATATATAGCCGCACAATTAGAATCCGAATGTTTTTTCCTCCGAAAAAAAAATAAATTATATCCACGAGCCTCTTTTCGAGCGAGGCAAAAATTCTTTTTTTTTTTTTTTTCCACTCCGGCGACGAAATTTACGACTCTCGAGCGTAATAACACTTTCCAAACAAAAGCGTTATACAACTTGTGCATCGCTGACTGCCAAAGGCACACGGAAAGAAGCTCGTCCAGCCTGGAAATTCGACTGTGAAAAATTTGGCTTCCGTGTCGTGTAGCCGGACGAAGGTACATCAATTGAGAGAGAGAAAAATCTAGAACGCAAGAAAGGAAAATCATCGGGCAGACGTATAACTGCGAAAGAGGCGCGAGGGAACAAAGACGCGCGATGGCCTGGATATATCTGCTAATAATAGTTTCGAGATTACGAAAGATATTCGTGAACCGAGTAGACGGGTGGCGGCAGGCGGCGCCGCTCGTCGTCGCGAACAAAACGATCTAAGAGTCCTTCGTCTCGTCTGCGAATTTACGTGCGCATTTTGCAATTTTTTTTCTTCTTCCATTGATTCCGGTACGAAAGCTGCGGTTTTTGCTCGATTAAATTATGAACGATGAGCGAAGCAGAACGTACAGCTTCATTCGGTTTGTGAAAAAGTCTCCCTTTAAGCGATTTATTGAAATGATAATTGAATTTTGCTCTATTTTTGTATTAACATCAGGAAAAGGACGTTCATTTATGAAGTTTCATCGAGCTCATTTATCAAGAAGCATAAATTTATGATTGATAATCTAATAGTTATTAGAAAGTCGTACTTTTAGTTTTGGTTAAAAATCTTGATAAGAAAAGTGACGATCACGATTAACTAAGAAAAGTATCAAAGTTGAAAGTAAATTAGGTACGAAAATTACGTGTATACGTGTATAAAATAAAATTCATAGTTTTCTTTAACATTGATAAGTTAATTTGCGTTTATTGTCATATTTACAAAAGTATCTTGGTACAATTACATTGAAAGCCAATAAAGTATGTGTTTTATTTTTATAAAACTAAAACATTGTTTGGATTAAACGTATGTATAATACTGCTTAGCATCGACTTTTCTTTTACAAGCAATTGCACGTTATTTGTATTTTCAGGATTTAGAAGTAAAAATTCCTCTATTTTATTTAAGAATTTTAAAAAAGACTTTTGCTGGGCGAACGATATTTTTTGTTATAACTGCGGGAAGATAAAAGTTACAAAATCATACAAAAATCAGGATGATTGCGTCGATCCAGTACGCATATTTGCATTGATGTTTCCAATAAAATGTAAAGAAAAACTAAAAAATATATATTTTTAACAGTTGCATCAGTATCTCTTTAATATGCAAATCTTATAAGGACAACAGAAAAACAGTAACAATAATCTAGCAAATTTGGATTTTCCATGAAGAAACAAAAAAATGAAAACAATGTTTTTATACACTTATTTTATCATATATTTCTGCCTCTTTTTTGTTATCATTAGTTAAATATCGTTTAACATCATTCTATATACAATATGATTAATTATTCCTCCGTTACAGACTAGTACAAAATGAACAAAGATCGATACGATATATATATATATAAACGTCGAACGAAAAAAACGTGGAAAACCCAATTCGTCTTTTTTCGCTCTCCTTTTTCGCTTACTCTCTCTCTCTCTCTCTCTCTCTCTCTCTCTCGCTCTTTCGCGCTCTCAATCTCTCTTTATAGCTTTCTCTCTCGTATTCGCTCTTTCTCTCCAAAGACGCTCAATAAAGGATAAATAAAAAAGAAAAACAATCTAACAGAAGGACAAAGGTAATGTACACGTATGAACCAAATGAGCGAGCAAACGGAGAGAAAAAGAAAAGGGCTTTTTGAAAACTAACCGCAGAAAAGGAAACGCGAGTCGATAACGCTTGGGAAATCGAGCGCTCGCACGTGCGGACGTAGATTTTGTATATACTTAGGTGATAAATGTGTGAGAATGCGCGCGCGCGCGAAAATAAACCTCCTCGCGAAATAGAAGCTCCGGGGGCCCCGTCGCGCGCTCCTCCTCCTCCTCCTCCTCCTTTTTTCGGACGCGAAAAACTCTAAAATTAAAAAAACTCGCTCGCTCGCTCGAGCTATATCCCCCCGTCTCTCGCCATTATGTGTCTCTCCGTTTTTCTTTTTTCACTTTTATTTATATAACGTGCGCACACGTCGGCCCGGTGAAAAGTGTTTTGTGTCGAGCTCGTCTTTGCTTCGTCCACCGTCGAGACCGTTTCTATTATAAAAAAAAAAGAAAAAAAACAAACGGTAAGAAAGAGAGAAAAGGCATTGCTCGTGCTCGAGCCGCGAACGAGATAAATAAAATCATCGCTAAATTCCAATGACTTTTTTTTTCGAGATTCAAAATAAGACCATTCTTTTAAAGTGTTAGTAAGAGATTCTTCAAATGTCGGCACGTGCCTCCCTTTCTTCTCCTTCTTGACCGTTCTTACATTTTGCCTCCTTTGGCGTGCCTGCACAAATTGTCTATCTACGTAGGAAGTACAGAAGAAACGTTTCGCCTCGGAAAAGAGGGAGACAAGCAGGCTTTACGACGACGATAAAATGTTTCAGCGTTTTCTTTACAGATTCTTTAATTTCGACATTGTATGTTGCGCTGAGGCTTCGGTTGACTTTTTCCTCTACCTTTCGGTTATTCGCTTCGATGGTACATGTCGCTGAGGAATTTAATACATTCTACTACCCTACACATATACATCTCTAGCTCTCACCTGTCTGTCTCTAGAATGATACACTTTAAAATAACATCGCTAAAGTATTACTTTACAGCTTTAAAACGAAAAATACTCAAAAAAAATACTAAAAGACACTGCCGTCGAGCGCGTAATTTACTAATAATAAAAATGGGCTGTTTAAAATGACGCACAACCCAACTCGAGGGTGAAAAACAAACTTTGATCGGATAACAAATAAAACGATTATAATATAAAAAAAAATGACCATTTTTTTAAATTAAAGAGACTTCGAAAAAATAAGAGAGAGGAAAAGAATCGGCCAAACTCTTAATAAAAGCGGAGAGACGAACTGGCGGAGCTCACTCTAAAACGAGTGTCGCCTGGACCATAAAAATTGAATTAAATGAAAGTTGAATACTTGCGAATTGTTCGCTTTTTTTTTGCCTTTAAAAATTCCGCGCGCGCGCAAGAGAAAGAGTGAGAGACAAAGAGAGAGAGAAGACGTATCCAGTGTACACGACGCGTCTCGACGTCGTCATCGTAGTTGAGACTCGAGAAACTCCTTTTAATCTAACCGATGATTGAGCTCAATTCCCAATTGAGTTACGCGCGGACGATTGAAGCCCATAGCCTCTCTGTTTGGCGATCGAACGCGCGTACACAAACGAAAATTGAATATCGACAGAGAGGAGAGAAAGAGAGAGAGAGAGAGAGAAAACGCTCTATTTTTCATCCGCGACGTGTACGCAAGCAATACCCAAAAAAATAATAATAAAAATACAGCAGAGGAAAAAAACAGCCCCGCGAGATTCTCGAAACGAAAAAAATATAATATAATGATACCGCGGCTTACGCCCCTTGTATTTAATAAAGTTTTCCCTCTTCGTCTTGTCTCGTATGTACAATGTATTCGACGCCGAAAGGGTCGTGTTTGTGTCCGTGTAAGTGTGTGTGTGTGTACGCTGAAACGAAAAAAAAAGAAGAAAAAAAAAATCGTTCACGGCCCGTCCTTATCAAGGACGATTGGGTGCCTCCTTCTTTTTTCGCGCGCGGCGCCAAAAGTCTCGCCTCCTTTTTATCTCTCCTTCCTTTTCGCTCTCTTACGTCAAAAGACGAAAACACCGGCAATAAATACATATACGCGGGCGTCTTTTCTTTCGCTCTCCCCCTCCGCCCCCCCCCCCTCTTTTTCCGATTCCGCGAGAGCGCGCGCGCTCGTGTGGGGAGAGTGTGTAAATTGTTTCGTTTTTTTTTTCTCTCTTTCTTTATTTGACTTTTATCTAGCGCTAAAAAAGAACGAACGACGCGCACGCGACCTTGAGGTAGGGAGGAAAAATATTTACTAGAAAATACATAATCTAAGAAGAGGTTTTTTTCGATATTTTTCCACTTTGTTTCGCCTCCGCTTTTTGTCTCCTTAATTCCTTAAAATCCGAGAGATCCAGACGCACCACACATATACGGCTTTTTGTAAGTTCGCTTATTTTTTTTTCATCTCGGGCGAACCGCGGCTCGTCGGCGATCCGCGAGACCGTTTTGCTCGGGTAAAAAGTCCGCGATAATTTGTCAGAAGATTCGAACGGAGCCTCTAAGTGTTAACGGGGAGATCATCGAGTTGGAAAACGCCACTTTATCTGGAAGTAAGCGAGTCCGAGCGGTGTTTTCCGGTGCCGACGAGCCGCGGTTCGCCGCGCCGATATACATTTATATACTTTTTTCGCACCTCGCTTCTTGTTTTGCATCTATTAAGATATAATAATCGCGGGAAGGCCCGTGGATAGCTTTGGTTAAAGTCCGGCAGCTATTCAAGGTACTTATTGCACCGTAGAAAAAAAACTCGTCGCCCAGCCGAGATTGCGTTGCGGGCGCACTAGCGCCCTGTTTTTTTTTTATAATACCCGTTTAATCGCAGGATCGTTTTCCTTTTCGTTGCCCTGGGGAATTGTAACCGAGAGGGTCAAGAAAAGAGCGAGAAGCGAAAGTGCGCCCTCGAGAAAGGCGGCAAGTGCGAGACGTTTTCTGCGTTTTTTCTACATTATTTTTTTTTTCTTTTTTCTTTTTAACTTTGTATTACATACTTCGCCAAGCCAAGTCGCACACAGGCAGAAAAATATACGTGTGTTGAGTGTGTTGTCCGTGTGTCGGTGAATACATGTGGCAACGCACGACCTTAGACGGATGCGGCACGGAGTGAATCAATAATAATGTAGAAAAATAGTCCGAACGGAAGGTAGTTTTGTCGATGCGACAATTTGTTCCTTCCGATTACACAATAAGAAAAGCCCGATCGACGTGGGGGATGGTGTGCTGGGACTTTGATCGCATCGACCGGAAGAGTAACGTGAAAAGTAGCATTTTGAGGGTGTAGCATTTAGTGGTTCGCGCGCTTTTTCATGTGACCCGTTCTCCGATTTTTTCTAAAAAAAAAAAGGCGTGCCGCACGTCCGAGCAAGATCGAGCGCCGCACAACTTTACCCCGGTTTTTATTTGTTTTTTTTTTCTTCAAAATTTTTCAGTCTGTAAACAGAGCATCTGGACCCTTGATCGCGCACTTTATATTTATATATTTATATATATGTGTATTCTTCGGGAACGAAAGAATTAAAAATAAAACGGAACATACTCTCGCTCTCTTTCTCTCGGACGCTCTCATTCACATCGATTATAATTCGTCACAATCACGCTCTCAGACCGATGATGAAGAAGAAGACCTGCTGCTCCGACGTGCCTTTTATTATTTCATTCCGTGCTTTTATCTCGTTCACGCTGCAAACAATTTTTCCGATGACGATGTGTAACCGCAGATCCTGGATTCGACGTAACGCGTAGAAACAATTATAATATGCGTCTTGCACTTTCTTATTCTTTTTCTTTTTTTTTTTTATTTTGCAATATAACCACCATACTTATTTCGCTCTTCTCACTGCACTTAATTTAACGAAACTGCACAAACAAAGTGACGACGAACACTTGTTATTCTTCGACGGCTCTTACGATGAATCGCTCGAAATCTTCATCAACATGAGAAAAAACACAGCATACCTCCTTTCGCTCTTTTTATCTTTTTTTCCGTTTTCTCTTTTTTGGTTTTGCACACGGCAACTGAAAAAAAGAAAAGAGGATTCACGTGTATGTAACTGTTCATACGACGACGAAAGTCGTTTTGCTCATCTTTTAAATCTTCTTCATAATTATTTTTTAACAACAAGCAAGTCCATGATCGGCAACAAGAATACTAAGAGTCCATAGGAATTTTCATTATTTCACACTGCACTTCTAGATTTCATTACTTCTTTCAATCATGTACTTCCTTACAACACTTAATCTTTTCCCAAGGATTGCCTAAGAAGGGTTGGGATAAGGTGACAGAACACAACCTAGGAGAATTTAACAGTCCCTCGTCGTCGATGAAGAATCACTGGGTAAGTGGGATTTTATTATTCCTTCTCTCCTAGGTTCCCAAGGTGCTCATGATTCCTGACACAATGTCTGGATCTGCCATGCTGCAGTTCCTCATTGGATCCAGCAAGCAGCTGATGTTATTAACAGTACCATTTGCAGATCCTTCAAAATTCAGCAAACTCCTTGGCGCACTTCTCGGTTGATGAAATTCTTAATGTTTCTTCCTCATAGTCATCAAAGTTACTAGTGTCTCCAGGTCCCTTGCACCTCGGTATGAAAGGTGCCTCAATTCTTTTCTGGAAGACTGCGATCCAGTCGGTGCTGGCGAACCACTTATGTCCTTTGATATCATTAACTCCAGCCTTTAAGTTGCCAAACCTTTTGGTCAGATCTACTTGAAGTAAACTTCGTAAAAGATCTTTCAATTCAGAACCAAAGTGTGAAGGAAACCGAACTTTTCCACTGACAATTTTTTCATAAATTTGGATGGGCTGATCAGCAAAGAAAGGTGGATAACCTGCTGCCATTTCATAAACCAAGACTCCAAGAGCCCACCAATCAACTGCCTTATTATAACCCTTACTCAAAATTATTTCTGGTGCAAGGTATTCGGGTGTACCACAAAGAGTCCACGTCCTACCTTTGACTCTTTTGGCAAAACCAAAATCTGTGACCTTGAGATATCCTTGTGAATCGATTAGAAGATTCTCAGGTTTCAGATCTCTGTAGATAAGGTCCAAGTAGTGCAGATACTCAAATGCCAAAACTATTTGTGCAGCGTAGAATCTAGAGTGTGGTTCTGAAAATCTTCCAACCTTCCTTAAGTGACTGAACATCTCACCACCAGGTACATACTCTAAAACCATGTAGAGATTCGAATTATCTTTAAAGTGAAAACGTAAAGAGACCAGGAAAGGGAAATTTATCGCCTGCAAGATTCTTTTTTCATTGAGGGTATGTTCAACTTGCTTCAGCTTGACAACTTTCTGCTTGTCAAGTATTTTCATGGCATAATACTCCTTGGTGGGCTTGTGTTGGACTATCATAACTCGCCCAAAGGAGCCTGTCCCAAGGGTTTTGATTCTGTCGAAATCCTCAAGACCAGCCGTGTTAGTTGGATTTCTCTTCCATTTTTCCTCAAATTCTTCCTTAGCCTGCTCCAAAAATTCCTTGACGCTCTCTGCAGCATCCACCTTCTTGTTGGAGCTCGTGGCATTGTTGCCCATCTTACTGGAGCCGCTCGAGCCTGGCAGGGCTCCACGGATATCAAATTTTTTCAGAATTTCGGCTGCTTTTTACTAACCTGGGGCTTGGCAAAATCTGCTCTCCCCTGATCTAATCAGAGAAAGAGCTGATAAAGTATAGCAGAAAGCTTTGCTTACACCCCTGACACACACACACACACTACTCAGTCGTCCTTCAGCTCCACTCACCAGGAGTGTGCACAGTGACTCTCTTTGGAAAGAATCGCGAGTATAAAAGGGAACGTATACGACGAACTAGTCTTCTTCAGGAAGTGGGTCAACGTTGCTCTTCGGCCTTTTTCGCCATCTCGACGAGCTCCAGGAGGATCCTCTCCCTCTGGACGAGTATGTGCTAACTTGTGCCTGGACTGAGAACAATTTCGTGCCTCGCTCTCAGTTCGCTCCTTCTCTGTCTATCCAAGGGCGACGTCAGCCAGACGGAAAAAAACACCTCCTCTCCTCGATCGATTCTCTCTGTCCCACTCCGCTGTGCTGCTCTGCGCTCCGTCTTCTTCTTCTCCTTACGCGCGCCGAAAGGCTCTTTTCTTCCCTCTCGCTTGCTCTCTCAAAAAAATTAATAATTTCGTACTGCTACTGCCTTTGCACACTTACGTGTACGCGCACGCACACTTTATCGCTGTCAGAAGCCTGGAGGTCTCTCTCGCGCGCGCTCTCTCTCTCTCTCTTGCTGACGAAAAGAGAACACACGCACAGTAGTCGATGAGTTTGTGTGCGCTCTCTCCGTATGTACGTAAACGTAACTCGTGCACGTACGTGTGCAAGTGTATATCATACAAACACGTCAGTCACTTTCATGTACTGGGCAGAGAGATTTTTATGGTACACGGCGACGATTGCCTTCTCATCGAGGAAAGAACGAGGAAGGAAATGTTAAAGCTCATGCACTATATTTACGTATGTAACTCTAAACTGGTATATAGCTAAGGTGTGAGTAGTGTAAAACTGTCTCGCGCAGCGGAGGCTCCGCCGCACACCGCAGCACGGCCCGTTTCTGCTTGCGACACTGGCGACGCGAGCGGACACAATGTCGCCTTCGTCGTCGCCGCCGTTGTCGTCGTCGTCGCCGTCGGGGGGGAGAGAGCGAGGATCGTTATGTACGCGGCTCCGTTCTGCTACTAATGCTCCTTCTCTCGCGCGTGCACTAACACACTCGCGCGCACGGGCACTACTGCTAAGGCACGCACTCGAGGGATCTCGTGGTGGCCGTCGCAGCTCGCAGGTGCACACACACCTCTCACTCTCTTTTGCTCCGCGCTACACACTTGTTCTGAAGATGGCGTCGCCGCGCGACATATATGCGCGCGTTTGCGGAGCTGCCTACTGTGCACCTACGTAACCCCGTCCCGTGCCTTCTCGCGATCACGCACGACGACGAGAGTGACAGACTCTCGGGGCGAATTCGGCGCGAAAATGATGGTGGATCTGATCTGCTACCCGTCAGGGCTCTGCTGCTGCTGTTGCGGCAACGGCGGCAACGACTAACCGCGACGGCGCGTACCTTCCAATAGCGTTCTACCCGTCTCACTCTTGCTCAAACTTTTCAGAGTTCTCTGACGCTTCGTAAACATTCCTTTTTTGCCTCAGTTTATTTGTTTCTTATTAGTTCCTACTTTAATCAATCAATAAATTCTTGAAGCTGTTCTTTTATTTAGAAACTAAGGTTCTAGAAGAGTTACCGGCACTTTTTAAAAGCTCCATACATATGTCTTTTTCTTCGGGAGTTGCCTGTTGGATCTTTTCGCGGATATGCAGATTTTTTAACTTTTAAATATTCTACCGACGGTCACAAGAATGATGCAAACTTATATATTTAAAATTTTTAATCTGAATCTAGAATATGAATCTCGAGAATCTGAAATCTCGGATGATATCCTGAATAATTTTCAAATCAGCCATAAGATGACACTAGTTGTCTTGTTCAAGAGCGCAAGTCTCTATTAAAATTCTCTCTAGGCAGAACTGTAAAGATTATCGCGCGTTAAATAATATATATTTAGCTTGTCTTACGCATAATGCCAATAAAAATTAATAACTGTGTAGGTATTTTTCAATATTCTTCTAATAGAGTACACAATCGATTAATGATCTTCCGAATTGTAAAGTAATTTTTACAGTGTTCTGTATTATTTTATTGAAAATATAAATTAAATAAATTATATCATTTTTGTAATTATTACTACTATATTGAAATAGTAATATTATTAAAGAAAAAAATAGCAAAAAATGTTTTTTTGAATATCAGTAACATTTTTTAATTTCCATTGTTTGCAAAAGGCTTTGTAAATTTTTTTATTCACAATTGCACATATGACTGTATTTTTTAGCAAAAACTAGAAAGTCATCAATTGCGTACAACAATCGAATTTCGTTCTACGCCAAAATATAGATATAGGGAGATAGAGAAAAAAATTTAATTTTCTAAATACCCTTCGAGCAAACGCGCTAAAACTTTTAGCAGAGATACGCATTACGGACGCCACGTAGGAATTCGCAGAATAAATCGCAAAGAATGAGAGACCAGCAGTTCGAGGTGGAGGGAAAAAACCTGCGAATTCGGTGAGTGTTCGCCAGCTCTACTCTCTCCTCTCAGCGTTATCTTACGTGTGGCGAGAAAGACAGAGACAAGCTGAAACTACTGAAATGGAAACCGGTTTCAAGAGCACCGGCGAAAACCGCGCCGACATCCTAACCTCGAAAACCGCGATTTCCGGAATAACTTTTTCAAAAATCAAATTTTGAATGTTATGGTTGAAAGAATTAAAAAAATTTTTTAATTATACTTTTCAAAAATCCATTCTAATTAGCAAATGAAAAATAAACTAAGAAACAGAAAAACTAATTATAATTCCTGCTGAACAATAAGTAATTTCATCTACAACGGGGAATAGAAAAAATGTTTCCCTAAAAAATATCATGCAAAAAAACGCATACTCAGAACACGTATCTCTCTTTTTCTCTCTATTTATAATCAGGTTAGGAGAAGCTATATCGGCGTGCCCAGTAACGTGTACTTGCAATATCTGTGTGTGCAAGCAATATCCTCGATAGATCATCGAACAATCACCAGTCCGTGATAATCCTTTGCCCTGATCATATACCTACTCGTATGCTGGTAGATAAATAATTTGTTCCAAAGACTAAAAAGAGGAACAGAAATAAAGGGTCAACTATGTACGATTCAACCGTTTTTCTTAAATAGATAGTTTATTTATGAAATAATTCGAGTTCCAACTTAATTCTTTTCCAAAGTTGAAAATATTAAGGATTAGACGATTCTTAAAACTTTAAAACGAATTGTGTTGATTTTAAATCATGTCAAAAATGCTCTGTAAATCAAGGTAAATTTAAAATGGAAATTTTCATTTTTTATAAATGATTATAAGAGATATAGCAATTGCTCCTAATGTTAGAGATAATAATATAACCTAATGATATATTTACATATCCTCAAATAATATAGAAAAGTTCAGAAAAAATATTTGCATCAGTTCCCCGCAAGATTTAACGAAATATTCCAAAATGGATTAGAAAACTTTCTTCCAAAAATACGCAGGTTATCAAATTAATAAAGGAGGTAACGATTTTCATTCTTTATACGTCGATTAAAGACCTATCAAGAAGAAATTAAATTGGAATTGGATTAGGTATGTATGTGGGCACAAGTATATGTAGGATATAAAGCTCGTGGCAGATAGTATAGCTGCACGGCTACCAAGTAATCGTCGAAGGGTTCCAAAGGACGTCCTAGTAAATAAACAAAGCAGTCAGGTATGCCAGGCATTAGAAAAAGTATTTTTTTAAATTACTTAATCCCTGACACTTGGGAGAAGCTAATACTTGTATTCAAGGGTAAAACAGAGCAATAGGCTATAAAATAATATTATAATAGGCTATGTAATATACATATAATAGGGCATTGGAATCAGGATGACTGAGCTAAATTTTTCGTGCGCGCGCTTGCTATCGATTGCAAGAGAGAGTTTAAGAAAAGCATAGGCTCGCGCATGCGCGTGTCCAATTGACGAGATCACTGAAATACGTGTGTTCATAAATAACGTTTTTCAATGTGTTTTGATGAATTAAATTTTGATACATTTCTACAGAAATTTAACTGGAAATTGAAATTCAGGCTTTATTTTGACGGGGTCAGTGCAGAATTCCTGTAGTTATGATAGCGCAAGCACAAAACAGAATCCCTGTTCTGAGCTCCGTGTAAAACGACTATTTAAACAAATGGAAAACACTTCTCTGAGAATTTTCTTGAAAAACTAATAAGTAATAATAGTAAATAACACTGGTAGGCAATTGTACAAAGTAAGACATGTAATAACAGATTATCAAAGTACCAGAAAAGGTAATACAAAAAAACTGTTTTTCTACAGTAAAAAGAAAAAGAAAAAAATTGCTGTATTTTCCTGAATTTATTTTGCAAATATTCCAATTTATTGAAGATTGTTTAAAAATTTTGTTTTTAAAGCTAACTAAAAACAAGAAACGCATTTGTATGACACATCGCAAAGGAAATTTACCATTGTGCTATTTCGGTGGATGTGTACAGCGGCATTAGATGACCACCAGCTTAACATCTATATTTGCATTTTCCTTCTCTCCCGGTGTACAAATCATCGTTCACCCTTTTGAGCTCGACCTTCAAATAATGCTTCCTCCAGAAACTTCACTTCAACTCTTTGCACTTGAATGAGCTGGTTTGCTAATTTACGTTTTGACAGTTACTCTGTTTGATTAGGCGATTGAGAACCGCTAGTGAAAATTACGACTTGTACTTTGTTCGATATTAGTTTACTTTCGCACTTTTATAACTGCAGATCTCAACAATGATTCCGTTAAATATTGGTAATGTTCTCTTTCCGATTCAAAATCTTAAAAACTTATCTTAGAAAAGTAATATTAATAGTTTTAATAAAAATATCTACAGCTTATTAATGCAAAGACAATAAATGCTAGATTTGATATAATTATAACAAAGAGTGGCAAAGAAACCGGAGAACATAATGTCACAGGTATATTTAGAAAAATTTCATTTTTAGCCTCATTTAAATTCTTACTCATTCATTACATAGTCATAATAGCACCTTCAAAAAGTAGTTATAGTATCCGTCATATTTATTAATATGAATATATACTAGCAGTGGCAAATAAATTTTAACAAATTAATTTTACAACTGCATTCACTGATAGTAAACAATTTTCGATTGCATTAATATAACATCAGCGTTTTTTTTTTATCTTTTCATCAGCTTAGTTCTTGCACGACCGTAATGAAGCTTTAAATTTTTATGTTCAAATGCCGCTACTCGCTTTCTTAGTCTCCTAATGTTGAATCTAACGGTTTCAAAAACTCCCCCACCTTCTACGCTCAAACGCTTCATAGAATGTAAAAGAAACAAAAAACCAGCGTAATTCCGTAATTTATGTGCAGTATTACTGCGAGGATTGAAACTCACTGCCAGACGCTTTTAAATAGTCGAATGAATTTTGCGTAATCAGCGCTGGAGATTAGTGGGCCACGTAAAATTTCCAACAATTTAATTTTATATATTTTTAATTAAGATTCGACATATTTAAAGATATATTGGTAATATTGAAGTAACGGGTCCAAAGGATGATTCCCGCGTCTCATATGCAAAATATGGAAAAACGCCGAAGTTTAACATTTAGTGTCATTTAGAGCACTTCAGCATCTTTATTTTGAACCAAAAATCAATATATGGAAAAAGGCGAAAAAGAATTATAAGGTTTTGAACTTTTAATCCACGGCGATCCTCTTTTGTTTCGTTTGATTACTGTCTAAGAATTTTAAAAAACTATCATTACATGAAAAATTTTAAAAGGCCCTTGAATAAATTGAACGGGCCGTCTTAATGCTTACTATCCTTTACTACGACGCTTTCAATATTAAAAATCACTCCTTAAGAACAAGGCAGTAGGAAGAAACACATCGCACCTTTGAAGATATAAAGTGCGCCGCGATCCTCACATTCACACATACACGCCTGACGATCCGCGTGCGTCACTCGGTTCGGCTCGAGGATGCGCTTAAATTCGTAAATTTGCAGAACTCCATCGATACGTGGCTCCATCTGGACAGAATAATTTACCAACTTCGAGGTTAAATAATCGTGCACTTAAATGCTTTTTAAATATAAAACATCGCACGGTCACACTTTCAGAAATGACGTAAGGGGCAATGAAACGATCTATAGACGCCTTAGGATTTGAACTATTAATTGCAAAATAAGATATTTCCCTATTGCAAAAAATCGCGTTAAATAGGTTTAAAACCGGGGGGGGGGGGCTTCAACGAAGACACCGAAAATCTAGAACGGTCATAAAATTTTCGAAACGAACCGTCCGTAAAGTTGGGTTACCGTCAGCATTTGGGTCATCTAGCCGTCGCTCGCTCGATGCTGCTAAATTAGTATATGGGACAACGTCTTCCAGGTCGAGTTCAAGAGCCCTGCATCTATATTCTCCTCTGGCATGGGTCTTTTACCGGTTCGCGAAATCGAGAGTATCTCGCGTTACTCTCCTCTCCTCTCCTCGTCCGCCTCTAATTTGCCGCATAAATTATATATTTCTCCTCTGCGAAAATCGTTTCGCGGCTCGTAAGTCGATGATAAATATTTCAAGGGGAGTTCCACTCGGCGCGACGCGGCGCAAACTCGCTTTTCAATTAATGTATCCTCCGTCTTCCCGGCTCTCTGCGGTGTGCGCCTTGTAAAAAAAGTGCAAGAAAGGAAAGCGCGTTTGCGCAACGTTCGTCGAAAGTGCACGGCGCTTTCTCGTTGCCGCCTACGTCGCCCAGTCGGGAAGAAAAGTAGAAGAAGCGAAAACTTTTTTTATATATCGCGCTTGGGTGTACGTATACGTGCAATGCGAAAACGCGCGCAGAGTCGTTTTTCCTTCGCGTTGTACTTGACTTTCTTCCCTTAAACTGTACTTTTTATATTTGCAAATGTCCCTTTTTACTCGATATTCGCTCGTGCGATACGTTGAACCCAAGTGAAACGTTGGAGTATATATATTTTACCTAATACATCTGTAAAACTTCTTTTCATGTTCAGCTCAATTAAATTATTATTCAAACATTCGATAAAACTCTAAGCGAACCATGATGAATTCGATTTGAAAATTTAATGAAACTTATTTTGTATAACTTTTTATGAAGAAAATCGCAAAAAAGTGATGCGAAAGCAATCGGAATGTAAAACCGATATTATATGCATCATCAATTTTAATGACTTTTATAACTAAAACGAAAACAATCACGTTCGTACAAGTTGGGCATATATTGCAAACGCAATGCAATTAGTATTTGATCGAAACGACTTGGTGTAACGACTGAATCTATATTGGCCTTAATTAATCTATTTAAAAAAAAATAATAATAACGAGAAATGCTTATAGAAAACAATAGAATATTAAGTGAATTTAGAATACAGTGTGCGTTAAAACTTATGATATATTTAACAAAGAATTCGAACCGAAAGAATTCAATTTTTCCACCGACGCTAAATTTAAGCAATGTTTTGGATGGCATTCAAAAGGAAAAATACGAGTTGCGGCGACGAGGCACTGAATTTAAAATAGACTGTATAATACTTATTAACGATACCTTAAACTTTGAAAGCTTATAATTACCTACATTATAACAAGATACAACGTTACATCGTTAAAAGTATTTTTGAATAATATCAGTATTATTCGAATGCTATTTAAGTCATTAATATTACATGTTCAAATAACAAAATGGTATTACTTGATAAGGTATATTTGGACCTTGGTATCAAAAGAACATCGAGTTCTAACTATATACTATGGCCGGGTTCCCGGACGCCGGAAACACCGGGAGCTCTTGTGGTGCACCTCCAAAAAAGTGAGCTGCTAACTGCACCTGTTGAATTATCCCAGTCGTGGCACTTTTTTATCGTCCTTGCACGAACTTCATCGTTTATATAGCTTTTTTTGGAAGTAAATATAAAATTAATTCAATAATGCAGGTATAAAATGTTTTAATTTCAAAATCTGTTATTTTTTAAAATAAAATATAAGGGAGAAATATATAAGTATTTAATAAAATTATTATAGAAATTTGAATGCTCGAAAAATATCAATTTTTCTGTGAAGAAAATAAAGCTCGTCGAAAACGTTCACGATAAAAAGGCGAAAAGCCGAAAGAACGCTATTCTTTTTATAACTTGATGGCAAGAGAAATATAACGTAATACGGGGAAAAAAGGCAAGCAAGCGAAATAAGAGAGAGAGAGAGAGAGAGAGAGAGAGCTTGCCAAGGGCCAAGGAACCCGGCCGGCTCGAGTCCGGCGAAGCGAGTCGCGCCGCTTCCGGTTCTACGTGTCGCTTTGACTTCTTGGTGTAGAAGCCTCGGGGATCATTTCCACTTGGCCGTCTTTTTTCCTTTCGGTTTATTTCTGGTTCGCGCGAGTTGTTCTTTTCTCTCTCTCTCTCTCCTCTTTCTCCCTCTAATTCGAGAGGTTGTTTTTTCCCACTAGTTTTGTCATTGTTAGTTCTAGAATAACACGTGCACTTTCGTGTCAATTGGGTGTAGCTTTGATGCACAGAGGCAAGCGCTTGCATTAAGAGAAAGAATATCTATTTGTACTATTTTCTTTTATTCGCTTTAAAAATATCCAGGAGTTTTATTAGAATCTGCTGAATCGTAATAAAACCTACAGGATGCGTCATTTTCACAAGCTAGTATCAGGTAGAATCCAATATAGTATTTAAAGCGACAATGTCTTTATTAGAATCTAAGACGTTCAAATATATTTTCCACGTTAATCTGTAAAAATATAGTAAAGATTAAGTTATAAATATAGTAATATAAAACAATATAGATATATAATAATAGTAGCACAAAAAGTAATTAATTTTTTTGGTTCAATTTAGTTATAAGTAATGAATTTAAATTCATTATTAACTGGTTTACTTTCAATTTTTCAAATAATTATTATTCAATCGATTGTGCAAGAACAATATAATACTCAATTTTATTAATCACCATATATTAAAAAACTGTTGAGCCAGTATTCTGAATTTCTCATTTTCTAGATGTACACATAATTAGAGTCACGCGTGCAGTGAAAATGACTACTCATTCGATTCAATTGGATCGTGCCCATTTTATACCATATATTGTTCAATTAAATGAGCATAATTATTTACCGAAACGTCGAATTATTTCAAATTTCTGTGATGCACGAGCTATACGTTATTTGCCGGGGAGTTTTGAATTAATGGGATGCTCAAAAATACTTGTGAGCTTCGTCGTACCCTGCAAGAAAATGTATTCCACGATTTCGGATGAGCGAACAGAAAAACAGGCGATCGCCCGCGAGATAAGCCGGGACAAAAAAAAACGTGTAGCTATGCACCGCCAGCTCGCTCTCTTGGTATAACGACAGTTAGGTCCTCAAAAATAAAACTGTACGTTCAGTGGTCGTATTAAAAACTACACATTTTTCTTATTATAAACGTAAATAAATAAGTGTTATAAGGTATTACATAAATGTTTTTAACGGGATTTTGCAATTATTAATGGATTCAGCCGCACAAGCAAAGTAATAATGGCTTGGACAATTTCAGTACGAGTGTCAGTGGTACCCGAAAAAAATAAATAAAACCTAGATCCGTACAGTCGCGATTAGATAAACAGTCGAGGCGGCCGGCCTTGACGCCTACATCTACAGAAACTCCAAAAGCCCGCGTAATCCCGTAACAGCCATCCATCCGCGAGCGTCGAGAAAATCGCGGGGAAGGGAAGGGGGAGGGGTCCGAAATTCGAAAAAGAAGTGCGCGCGCGCGCGTGGCCATCTGCCGTGAAATTTCACCTGCTCTCCCGGAGCGGGCTGCAGCGGCGCAGCTGGCCTCTACGAATTAAAGCCGGCACGTGCCCGACGCGCGTGGCACACACCCGACGACCCGGCCAATCGATATATCGCGTCCGATTTTCCCGGTGTTACAAACTCGCTTCCGTTACGTTTCTCGAAGCGGGCACGTTTTCCCGGAGGTCTTTTCGAGCGACGGATACGAAGCGAGCAGTTTTGGGAAAATAATGATTCGTTGGCGAGCCGGAGGAGGGAGTTCGTTAAACGCCGGCGCCGGAAAAATATGTAGTTGATATACGAGGAATATTATTATGCACTTACCCATCGCGAATGAGCCTGTATGCAGGTAGTCTGTTGGAACTGGTTTCGTAACGTTCGCGTGAACCATTAGATGCAACAACTTCGATCTGAGGTTTTTATTACTGTAACTTCCTCCGAGTGCAGGTGAAGTTCATTAATCTAAAATGTTGATGTAAATTTAGTAAAGTTTTTAATTTGAGATTCAGCAAGTGTATTAGGTATTAGGTTTTTGCGTAAAAAAATATCTGTTGAAGAAAAATCGCACAGGCAGTTCGTCACCTGTTTAAATATTTACGATTCAAAACTTTTACTGAAAAATCTCACTGATTTGTATCTGATTAGCCTGATAAGCTTGCTTTTCACACTACAGCTAACTTCTTTGAATAAAATTGAAATTTCTTTACTTAAAAAAGCGTGATATTTTATCTATAATAATCGCCCGTTAGTCTCGAATAAGCTTGAATTAAAATATAATTAAACCTCCTAAAAGTACTCGAAAAAATACTTTTTTTTTTAACGAACTCTAAACGAATTTCGCCAAACGTTTCACGAAAGCGCAGTCTCGCCAAGGGATTGAAATTCTTTTCAGAAGGAGAGAGAGAGAGAAGAAACGTTTCCTCTCACTCTCTCTCTCTCTCTCCCGGGTCGCGTTCAATCTCGCCCGAATCGCGGAAGCGTTCCCACAGAGAGCAGCTTGGAAAGTGCTCCGCACTCCCTCTCCTTTTTCTCTTTCTTTTCCGATGCTCCTTTTCGCCGTTACATGCAGCGGAATTTCAAGCGACGGTGCTTATGTTTTATGAGAATTTACCGCTTAAGGACGCGGGATGCACTGCTTCCTAATCTAACTGTCCCATTTTCTGCCTGGCTTTCTCTCATTTGAACACTTCGCGATGCCAATTTTCGCAAGTTCGTTTATAGCAGTGAGATACTTTTTTAGTTATAATAAATTTCATATTAATCGTACGATTTGCATCGCTTTAATGTATTTTCACTGCCGTCTCCACACAGTTGTTTTACGAAACTGCAATAAAACGCTTCGATATAACAAAATGATTCAACTTAATTAATACGAATATTCTTAATTAGAGAAAATACGCCTTAAACGACACGTCGAAGTAGCCAACAAATTCGCCACTTCAGCGGAAAATAGAAGCAACTGAAAAAGCAGGTTTTTGCATAAGAAAAAAAAAAGAGGAACTATCCATGCCGGCCGACGAAAAATCGTGCTCCAAATTCCACCGGATCTTGGCCCCGCTTGCAGGCAACCGGAGGAAAATAGATTAGATCCCCCTTTTGCTTTCGCGGCTCCCGCGAAATTTTCCCTGGGCTGACGCGGGTGCGTTTATTTCGGAATGCGGGACAATCTAAAAATCTTGAAATAAACGCTCGCTCGCGCGTTCGCGGACTCCTGCGGCGGCTTCCACCGGAGATATCGCGGTTCCTATACGAGCCTCCTCGACGGCGCGGATACACGAGAGAAAAGGCTGGCGCGCCGACTGGCGCTCGGAAAAAAGTCACGCGCGAGACTGACCGCGACTGGGATATACTCTCGGCGCTTATGCACGTCTTGATAGTTGAGTTTCGAGTGTTTTTTTTCTTCTTCACTTCTTCCCGCGTATTCGTTCGGTCGTTCGGTCGATTGTCTCGTCCCCCTCGGTGTTTGCGAGAATCGGGGAATTCTCTCGACGAGTCTGCAATTATTTATAGAAAATGAACAAATAACTAAATTACAAAAACTTTATATAGTTACAATTGAGGAAAAGTTATCTAACGAAAGCACTTTAATATCTTAGGATATTAAGTAATTGACGGACGTTTACAGTTTTTGCGCGTGCGCAATAAAATCCTTGAAATGCTCACGATGATTTTACTTGTCGCACTCGTAAAATTTGATTTATGAAGGTTCTAACTTGTCTGATTTATTTATTTTGGCTCGTGTCGGACGGAGCATTTTTTATACAAGGATTTTGTATCTCTTACAGCACATTACGAATAGAGAGATTTGAGAAAGAATTGATTCTGTAACAAAAGAAATACAAGGGTGTTTAATCGAAGAGAAAATAAGCGTCGCGTTAGCGCAATTACTATTTTTACAAACATTCCGCTTCGATTAGCCAAATAAAAGCCAGACACTCGGATTCTGTTTTATTTTATGCAGACGACGAGTAGTAGCCGGCAGTCGTTCCGACCGGCGTAATTCAATGACTCTCCGCTACTTGAGGCAGCGCAACGCGAGACTTTCTTCTTCGCGGCCGCCTAACGAAAGCAGGAATAATAAACCGAAAGGACAAGTTCAAAGGAAGATGACGCGGCGGCGAGGAAAATGTATTTCTGCCCGATGAAAGTGACTCGTGCGCGGCTTTAACGGAAAGTTACCTCCTCATTGTTTGGTCATGCGAACGTTCGTTAGGCGTATTGGCCGAGCCGCATCGATCTATCGGTTGCGCTTGCGCGAACGGTTTAATTTAGATTTGGATCTCCAAAGCTAAAGCGTCTTTAAACGACTGCAGTCGCAAGGATACAAATAATTAACGAAAACTGTCTCGAGCCTCTCTCTCTCTCTCGTTATCTTTATCCCACTCTTATCTGCCTTTCTTCCCTTCTTTCGTCGCGACGCTCCACCGTTGAGTTAAAGTTTTCAGATATTAAGGTCACTTGCGTGCTCAAGCATATCAGCGGAGACTGTATTCTTCGCAAGCCATGGTAAATTCTTCGAATTCTGTAGCAACAAGTGTAAGAGCTCGCTCGGCTGAGGAGATGTACCGATTTTAGTGTATACACAAGCTACAATTTCGTGACGCAAGAAATCAAATTTGTCACACACACGTCCCGGTGTTGCGAAGATTCGATAAGAACGCCAGACGCTTCTTTTGAGCGTTACGAGTATCTTAATTACGCGTAATTGATTTAATTGAAAGCTGCATTTAACGTACGATGAAGTTATAATCGAAAAATTAAAATGAATATTAGGATATCAATTTTATTAACAAAACGAACCTGTGAATGAATATTTACGGTTTAGTCGTGTCTAATATATTAATAATAAATTGGTTACGCCTGTATTTAAACAATTGATTGAACTTCAAGATTGGTCAAACCAGATTTTGGCTAATAAGCAGTCAGATTCTACTCGGCAGCATTTCTACGGTGTTCATTCTCTTCCGAAACGCGTAACTAACTGATGCCAATACAATTGCCAGAAGAGAAGAAAAAAAAAAGGCAAACGCAAGCCCTTCGTAACAAGAAGAAAAAGATAAGGGTCAGCGAGCGAGAAGCAATCGAGACGAGAGAGAAAGAGAGCACCGTTACCACGCGCGTCTGCGTTCCGCATAACGTGGACTCGTTCGCGCGAGAGCAAGAGAGACAGAGGAAGTATAGACGCCGCGAGAGGTGATGGCGCCGAACGAAACTTCTAGAACAACGCCGCCGCGCGCACGAGAGCGATAATAACGTGCACCCGCGCGTTATCGCACTTGCGACGCCAATATCATCCTTTAACACTTTACTTCTCCTTTGTGGAACACTTTGTTTACGATGCTGTCCGTTAACCCTTTTTTCGTTGCGATCAATTCCTTCGAGAGTATCGGTTTTTTTAAAAACCTTTATTTGCTCGTTGAGGTTATGCTTTTTTCAGCAAAGAATTTTACTTACTCGAGGATAATTTAATGCTTCCTACCTTATTTTCCGGCGCTATACTTGTAAATAAACTGTTGTTTTTGTATCTTTGCCTTCGAAAATTATTTTACACGGCTGCATAATAGTTACAATTCAAAAAATCCAGCATAAATTTCAGTTTTAGTTTGCACGCGTATCCTTTATGATTTAAGAACAATGATCCAGCTAACAAGCATTTTTTAAACTCAAAACTAAAAAGTGAACGACCATTTTGAACGATATTCATAAGATATTCCAAGAACAGAATAATGCAACAGTGTGAACAAGACCTTATATCCCGATGAGCCTTTCTCTAACACATAGTATACTTGAACTGTTTACAAAAGTTAATTTATTTTAAACTGAACACACGCTAATGCATTAAAGTTGCACACACAAACTAAACTAGCAATTTCTATTATATTGACGCGAGCGCCTGCCAAAATTGTTATTAACAGTTCATTTTTACGCGCGTTATTAAATCCATAAATAGAGTTTGGTATTAAAAGATAATAACGGTCAATTTGCAAGAAAAGGGACAATTACTTTTGTATAAATATACAAAAAGATAGTATTATTAAAAATAGCGCCCTCTACTTATCAACGGGAACCCGCGGCGTTTGAAGGTTGCGCGCCGGCCGGCTGCCGCTATTCTTTTTCTTTCTCGCTCGCTCTGTCTCTCTCTCTCTCTTTCACCTTCGTTACCCCCCCTTGTTCTTTCCTTCTCCGTCGTTCTCATTTTCCCGTCAAGCTTTCAGTTTCCTTCTTTTTCTCTACAATTTTTTAAACATTATATTCTTCTCATGTTAAAATACATATGTTTTTGTACAATTAATTTTATCGACATCTTCGGTCGATAGTTCAATTAATGGAAAAAAAAACTCATGTATATTTAAAACAGTTTCATATTCTGTTTACCCAACTGACTTTAATATTGAGCACCGCTTTTGCGAGCGTTTCACTATCGTGTATTAAAGTTTCGGAAATATATTTTATCTCTCGATATCAATATTTTCGCCTTCCTCGATATTGTTTCATTGCCACCTATCTTCCTACCCTTTTCTCTATCTCGCAAGCTCTTTACTAAATAAATCTTTCTCTCTCTTACGCATGACTCCGCTGTGTATAATTTCGCGAGCCTTCGTCTACAATGTAGTACCTCGCTCCCGTGCTATCATTCATATCTTTTCTCTCTCTCTCTCTCTCTCTTCTCCCTCGACAACGCTCCCGCGTCTCTCTTCGGCTTCGTGGTATTAGTATTTGTCCATGTGAACTCTCGCGAAAGTCGCGGCGGCAGCGTCCCATCATCCTATCTCTCTTTTTCCCCCATATAGGTATTCCTCCCGCCAGAGAAAGAGTGGGACGGAGCTACATTTTGAGCCGGCGTTTTAAGTTTGCTCGTGTATACGTTTCTCTCTCCTGCCCCTGCAGCGCAACAAGGATAGAAAGAGTACCGGCAAACCAATACCAAGCGAACCTTTGCCTCCGTTCGTGTTTGTGCGTGCCCGCTTGCTTTTTTACGTGTAGGTAATATTTGTTCGTGTGTGCGCGCGTTCCTCCCCTCTCCAGCTTACCCGAGCGAGAAAGAGAGAGAGAGAGCGCGAGAGAGAAGCCGCCAACTCTCCGGACGGAGAGCGCTTTGCAGTCTTGCCGCCGCTTCGATTCTGTGTGCACGTAGTCCCTCACCGGCACAACAAATCATCTCGTTTCAGAGTGTGTTGCTTTCTCTGAAGCTTAATTTTGAACTGCTTTTCTGTGCTTCCACGACTCGAGTTCGCGTGTCGTCCACTCTTTGCAGTCTCAAGTGCACGAAGTTCAAAGCCCAGTGTTAACCGTCAAAATGGCAGACACAGATACAAAGTAAGTTTTGACGAATTTCGCACTAATTTCTTTCTCTCGACTTGATTCTCGTTGAAAAAACGTACATTTCTCTCATTCCCGAGGGAAAAAACGGCGCGAAAACGAGGAATTTATTTCACGAGGCTCCCGGTAAGAGTGGGGGAAAACACGCCGCGCCGCGCGCGCGCGGCTTTTTTCCGGTCGCCGCCGCCGCCGCCACCGCCGCCGCGGCTTCCTCTCTCGCGTCCTCTCCACGTTTTTTTTCTAACTTTCACACTTTCCGTTCTTAAAGTAAATAAACAATCGCTAGTCGTTTGGTCGTTTTAATTTTGGCAGCCTTAAGAGGTGTGCAATGTGGATACAATCTTGCGGAGCCGATCGATAATGCGCGCGCAAAATGCGAATGTCCGGAAAATTCTGCGATCTCGCAAGAAAAATCTATATGGGGAAGTTGCGAATGTATATAACCTTCTTGGCGATAATCCAGCTTTTCCATCGACCTCTCCCCCACCCCCCTGGATCTATAAAAATCTTGGGCACATGTACGCACGGAGGTGTGCCGACGATCGGAGCTTTATAGTTGCTTCGCAAGTTCGGTTTTTTATTTTACAAAAAAAAGAAGAGAGAGCGCCGTAGATTTTTGCGCGGACTATATGCGCTGCGCGCGCGCGGCTAAGAGCGAGCGAGCGAGACAGAGAAAAGAGAGCGGCCGGCATATCGATCTGCCGTTATAAGCCTGTCTCCCTTGCTCTTAGGTGCATGCTTAAGTTCCTCTTCCACCCGGCTATCTTCCGTCCTTCCCTTACCGGTCGCAAAAGCTTTTGCAGTTTTGACTAACAATTGATCGAAACTACAATTAGACTTTGTTCAAAGCTTCACTCTCGAGCAGCTAGTTAATGTATGCCGTTCTTTTCCGCTGAGCTTTGTAAACAGAAATAAGTAATTCTTCGACGGAGAAATAAGTTCCCGCGTGCCGGAACAAAAGGACGCGTTCGTGCGGGCATCGAAAGAGACGCGCATGTACACACGCGCGTGCGCGCGCGCGACATTTCTCTTTTGGTCCGAGAGAAAAAATACAAACTTCTTTACCCTTTGATCGACCCCCTCGTATTGTTGTTTTTGCCCCGGCATCGAACACACGAATGCACGCTGTGCGCTTCTCTCTTTGAAACGAGAGAAAAAATAACCCTGTTATAACCGAAGCGCCGCGCCGAGTTCAGTGCCGGCTTTCTAGTGCACACCCATACAAGCGCACGTAGACGCGCATGTAGGAACAGATTCGAGTCGAAGTACAAGCGTATGCGTTGAATTTCCAATAGGTACCCATGCGTTTGCACATATGCTACATCGAGGGCGAACACTTAAATAAGAACTGTCGGGAATTGACTTAAAATTGTTAAAAAAAAAAGTGGCCACTTGAATTATTGACTTTTGAAAGTTGAAAGCGGTTGTTTAATCTGCACCTATGAGGCTTTGTTTTAATATATATATTGTTGCACGCGGTAAACCTGCTTCAATTAATAGAATAACTTCAGCAAACTGGAATCGATCAAAGTCTATAAAAAGAGATTATATTGGTACAAATTTAGCCAATCGCAGCGAAGCCGCTTATTTTAAAAACGTCCGGCAACCGCCGGCGCAGTTTTTGGTGCATATGTGTACGGAAACGCGTACGCGCACGCACACGCCACAACCACAAGCGCCCACTGCCCAAGGTAATCTATAGCTGAAGGAGAGATGGGACTATGGGAGGGGAGAGCGCACAGATCGAGAGATGTAGCGCCACGAGGCGGCGCCACTGCGGGCGTCCCATATCTTCTCTTTTTCTCGCTCGCTTTTTATACCTTTTTCGATTTCGCGTTTAGTATTTTTTTCTCACAGGAGAAAAATCGAATTAGCTACGGCCACTTCGACTTCTGCTTATTGTTAGAGGATTTGTTGAAAATTCAAAGCTTCGTTCTAAACAATAAGGAAACTTAAATCAATAAAGTTCGTTTTAATACTGATACTTCGAGAAACTTCAAATAAAAAAAGCGTCTGGATTGCAATTGTAAATGTATACATACGAAAAACATTTTTATGAATAGAAATGTTACAAAATATAAGTCTTACACCTTTTTGACAGCTTATTAACGTGATTGATGAAAAAATGAAACTATAAAAAGAACTATCCATAAATCAGCTTTTCTTTTCCTTCCCTAAGTAATGTATAAAGTAATATAAATTGTTATTTATGCCGTTATCTCACGCATACATTTTATTTTACTACGCGTGTTCACAAGCGCACCATTATTTTTATATGCAAGCAACGAAGTAAAAATTATATTACTATTCTATTTTATTTCATGAGAATATATAAAGGTTTTATTGATAAATCTAATGTCGAGTATTTACTCATAATCCATTAAATTTTCAATTACATCGAAACTTTAAGTTACTAAAAGTGCATAATTATTTTTATTTCAAACTTTTTCTGCGTTGTACTATATAAATACACTTATAAGTTTCTTTGAAACTTGAATCAACCAGAACGATGCTTTATAAAATAAAAAACTGTTACAAGAAGATTATAAACAATCAATATAAGGACCATTATAAACAATCAATGCGCGTGAAGCGACTCAATTTAATTTAAAATTTCATCATAAATTTTGGCATAAATTATAGTTTCACTATAATCCGCTCACATGTTAACTTTAAACCCGCACGTTCGCGCAAAAAGAGAACATTATCCGCAAGATAAGAGCGAAATACATAGTGAGGTTCTTATCTTACTTTCTTTTTCATAATCCCTTCTAAGAATTCGCCTAATTTTCAATAATCTATGTCTGATTTTTTGAAATAGTTTATTTGCAATAACCTGGATTACCCAACTCATAACATTCAATTTCATAATATTAAATTTCGATTTTAATATATTTAATAACTGGTACGATACACACGAATGCACTATAAATTATTTTAAATCTCATGTTAAAATTTGAAAATCTTTTAACTTGCATCAAGAAAAAAAAATCTATTATGTTTACGTAAATATTAGCTAATGCGTACTTAAAAACAAAAACTAGCATTCATTATTATGAAAAGGTCTTAAAAGCTATAAACATTTTTTTTTACATTCTACGTTGATGTTTTTTATTGTGTATTTGTATTTGTACTCTAACAATACGATCATCCACCTTGCTTTCGTATTATTTTTCTTTTTAGTAAGGCCATATATCTACCTATTAATTTCCTTCGCTTCCATTTTCCTCCCCCGTTTTCGTCTTTAATGTTCTTCAAGAGGTCTGAAACCTGGTAAAATGAAATTTATTGATTTTTATTTATGATTGAATAATAATGATTCAGGTAGTATTGTTTTTGAATTCTTAAATTAACCCGATAAAAATATCAATGTTTTTTTTTTTTTTTCAATTTCAAAAGATCTTAAATAGGATCATTTGCTATTCGCTCTATTGGGTTGTTGTTGAGTGCTAGAAAAGTCAGAAAACGTATTTTAAAAGTGCAATTACTGATAGAGTACATTCTGCTTCTTCCTCTTTGAGCACTTCTGAATTCTGTGTACACGAGGAGAAAGAGACTCGCGATCAATGTTTATCACGTCAATTGGTAAATATAGAATGCCGTGTGAGGACTTTGGAAAGTTTTTAGGTCGACAGTGCGCCGACAGATGTATTAGGTTTGTTTATTTAGTTTGTGGTTGCATCGAACAAAAGAATGACATTCTTGGCAGTTTCACTGTCAACGTTTAGGTAAACTAGAAATAGAAATTGTCCTTAATAACGAGCTCTGCTAAACTTCGATGTATATTTTTATTTGCCTGACTTTTTCCACTGAAAATTCGCTTTTATTAAAGTCATTTATTGTTTATTTTAATGGTTTTATATATAACAATATTGAAATTTATAAATAAATATTTTGTCAACAGGGAAACCAAAGTCGCAGGTACCCCTGAAAAGAAGGTGGTAGCCGAAGAGAAGGAGGAAGTTGCGGCGAAAGAAACGCCAACAAAGGAAGTAAAGGAGGCAGAAGTCACCGATGAGGAGGATTCCAAGGCATCAGAAAACGGCAATGCCAAGGAGGCCAAAGAAAACGGCACCAGCGAAGAAAAGGAAACGGATGAAAAGGAGGCTGAGTCTACAAATGGTGACTCCACAGGTAATGTCATTCTCGATTAATCGTTCGATGTCTTATCTAATTTTATGTAAACTTTACTAATAGCCATCTCGTTTTCCCAATTTTACAGACGCACCTGCGGACGCCTGCTGCATTAAGAGGAAATCTACAGCCACCGCGGACGTAACCGATGACGCGTCGAAGGATGCGACATCGCCAGCAAAGAAGGCCAAAATCGAAGAAAAAAACGCGGTAGAAGCAGAAACTAATGGCGACGCATAATTTTCAAGAGAGAAAGAATAAAATAAGCGCGCGACCCCATTTGTAGAGCTAACCTCTTTAGACACAGATTTTCACACCGTCTAACACAAGCACGATTGCACGCCGCTTATTTGAAAAACAAAATTCGAGAGAAACGAAACAGAAAAAAATGGCAAGAAATTACCACGTGTCGTCGTTTCATGACGAACTGGTGATTTTTTCACTTACACACTCATTTCCCTTTAATTTTATTCTTTGGTAAGTGGCATACAATTATTGCTCGACATGTCAAATCAGAGTGAGACCAAGAGTTTTTATTTTCTGTAAGTCGCTTTATACATTAAAATACATTCCACCCGATATTGCGAATCTGGTTAAAAATTGTACGGGAGACTTTGTGAATCCAAGGCGAGCGATCCTTTTTTATTTTTCATGATCTTCAAAATAAAATGAACAAGATCGTGCGCATAATAAATGTACGCGTTCGCTATAGTAATCATAGAGGCGGTAAATCTGTATGTACAATGTTAACCATAGCGATACGAAGTCTCTTCGTTCAGTGGAAAAATTAAAAAAAGAAATATGTACAGCGGCGATTTAAAAATAATAAGGAAAAATAAAAAATTGTCACACAAACTAAAAGACAGTACTGAAATATTTGTGATTTTTTTACTTATTAAATGCTTTATTCTTTTTCTTTCTTTTAAATGGTGAAGGACTTACGTTTCTTTAATATTTTATTCCTTTTTCAAGCAGAAAGACCTATCAAAAGACAATAACTGACGGTACTTAGACGGATGCAAATTTTTTTTAAATCAAGGAAAAAAACTTAAATTTTATTTTAAAAAAACTATTTTTTTCTTTTGTCTTTGTTTGTAATATCAACATTGCATTTACGTGATATAAATGATGAAAAATTAATGTAACTAAGAAATTTTGTGTTACTCCATTATTAATAATAGTGGTAAAGATTTAACTGTAAAGATTGTGAACAAAACAATGCGACTAATAAAGATTACCTGAATATTAAGAATAATCATAAAATTAGAAAGAATGAAAAAAAGAAAAACTTGTAGCTTAAGACAATGTGAAATCGTTTTATCAACTGATTGAATCAGTGTAAACTGATTCATTGTAGCAAAAATCGAATTACACCCGAACAAACATACTGCCACTGTATATTCAAAAAGGTATCTGAATTGATTGTTAATCTGCGTTAATTCTGAATAATTTGAAAAAGAACGCATAACTAAATTTTCAAATGTATAAAGGGAAAATATAAATCAACAAAAATAATGCAAAAAGATTCACGACAGAAATTCAGTCGACTACAGAGTTGAGTTGAGTACAGAGAAGCAGCTATAAAATTGAAAGATCTTAACATTTAATAATAAATTAATGTTAATAACTGACTAACAAAGAATGTTCGTGTACTGAGTAATATAAATATATATTTAAATATATTGTGTGATTCAATGTGTTCGCTACACAGTTTATGAAAAAATAAAAATGATTCACTAAACTGTCAATATGATTTCCTGTATTCTTTAAGACTATTTTTCAATTATTTTCAAATATATTTTTAAAATTTCAATCATCATTAAATAAAACAAGGCATTCTAACACCGTTAAATGACATTATTGAATGGACATTCTAAAGTTAAACTATTTCAGTGTACAGGGGTTACGCGTCGAGACTGACGTTGTATGTATTCAATCTACGGTTCAATGGCGATGACAGTGCTGAGCCTAGGAGTAAATCTAAAGTCAATAATTTATTGCTGTGGGTTTCAGTTGAGCGTTCCGTCAACTTTCAGTGAAGAATTAAAAAATCAAAAACACGTACTTCCCAAGTCCCTCTGGGTAACTGCATTTGAATTCTGGCGTATGGAGCCTTAGTAGAGCACCCACAGCCAATAAATTAGAAAGAAATAGAAATTAAAAAGAAAATAATATAAATACTTATGACCTCAAATGTTTTTTTTAATACACTGTCTATAAATTCATGTATATTAAAATGTTACATTTTAATATTTTATTTCATAATTTTATCATTTTTTCTATGAACATAAAATTTGAGTTAAGTAATCGAAAAATTATTCATTATCATTTTTAATTAAAGCAAGACAATGATACATACAAATATAACATTAGAAAGTTTCTCTTATCTGTACATAAATTGCAATCTGACAGTATTTTATATTTTCTGTATTCAATTTTAAAATATTTTAAATTTTCGTGCATATAAACCGAGAACCAATCCAATTGCATTTATGGAGGCTTCTTCCGGTTATCAATTTTTTAAAAAGAGGATTTTTTAATCGTTTTTTTTAATTTATTAAAATTATTTCCATCTACAATAAAATTTCTGACAGCTAATACTCCACACCGTTAGTTGTGAAAGTGATCAACATCTTACAATTTTGACTACAGCACAGTAGTGACCAATACCGTTTTGTCAGTAGTATGACTAACGTTGTATTTTACTCATAATAGGGGAAAGTGGGGCACAGTGAACAGGGCAGTTTGTCTAAATATTACAAATAATTGTTAAATGGCATTATTGTAGGTTCCATGGAAAATTATATGAAATTAACGATACCGAAATAATAAATTTTAAATAGTCAGGAAGTACAAATTTACTATCTTGATCAGAGTAGAGCTTAAATTTGCAATTTTTAACTCAAACTATTATTTGTAAAACTTTATAAATTCTTAAAAAAATAATTTTATTTTTAGATAAATTAATCAATTAAGAAAATTTTATAATTAAAAAATAGTTATTTCGTATCATTTTATTTCTGTAACCATTTAACTAATAAAAAAAGATAGGTTCTCTCTTTTCTTGATATATTTAAATTAATCGCCATGAGTGTGCTATTAATTCATATTTTTCACCCGCTTATGGGACAAGAAGACCGTTTGTCAAGATTTTACTTTCCACTTATAATTAAAAAACAAAATTTAAATACATTTTTCGACTAAAGATTCAGATATTTCTAGGCGCGCGTATTATCTATTTATATCATTTTTTTTAACCTTTAACGATTTGAATAATTAATTATAAACTTTAATAGAAGTTGTCAGTATACTGTCCCACCTTCCCCTACTCGCTTACACCTACAGTGGTGATTGCTCGTCCGAGAACCGCGCACGAATTTGACTAGCTGAGTAGTTTCGGCACAGTGGAAACAGTGGCAAAAGTTTGATATGAAATCCAGGGAGTCCCAAAATTCAAAGTTGCAGACTTAATATAAAGGACTAAGCAGCATGCTAAAGAGCGTAGTTTATCGTGAGAAGTCGACGGAGTAGTTTCTTAACCGTACTTAATTTTATTTTTGTTGAATAAGCTTGAATTTTTTAGTCGCAATGAAAACCAATGTGTTATTTACTGTGATTTTTGTCGCATTCGTGGGCTTCGTGGCAGCACGATTAGAGTAAGTAACTATTAAAATTTATAAAATAATTTATTAATTAAAAGTATTTTATCACAAATTTTTTTTCATATCTACGTATGATCTAAAAATTATTATTACAGATTCGACATTTATAAACAGAAAGTTAACAATGAAGTAGGAAAGGAAAAATCGAAAAGCGACTCCATCGTTCTTTATAAATTTTTGAACGTAAATATAAAATTTTTTCACAGTATCTGCTTATTCAAATATTAAGCAAGTAATAATTTTTATTTTCATTTAATGATGCATCTTCCTGTTGGATAACCATAGGATAAGTGTAGCCAGTTATAAATTTCGTAAAGTTAATGATGTGTGACTAATTTGTGGTCAAAATTTTGATATTTATAAAAATGTTTACTTGTAGTAAAGTGCAATAAGTTTATGTTTTTGAAGCATTAATTACCTTGTTTTAAAATTACAAATATTTTATTCTTTATTTTTAACTTTAAAAATCTATAAGTACTCTAAAGTTTGATAACTCTAAAGTTTGATGTAGAAATCAGGAAACCTTGCATTTTTTTTGATGATTCACAAATTATCACAGAAAAATACAAAAAAATTAAGATATCGTGAATAAAGTAATATTTCTATTTGCAGATTGATAAATAAAAAAAAATAAAAAGATAATAAAATAATGAATTAAAAATCAAAATATGTATACACGGACAAAATTTTCTATTCGAAATTACCGTGAAAATGACGATAACCTCGGGGCGAGGTTGTCGTAATTGATTTTTTTAATTGTACGTG